>JASDQU010308137.1:43123-89031 GCA_032191745.1 Picea mariana | reverse complement strand
TAAAAGATAAAAGTTGAAATAGATACCTTTCTACTCTATTGTCAACAAAAAAACAACCATAACAACATTGATGAAGAGGGGAGCTAATGCTTCCTCTTTGTAAAGACCCATATGACCATGAGAAACTATGTCATGAGTCCATCCCCTTGCTTCAGGCTTCCTCCATTTTCATTCTACTACAAAAAATCCTCCTCCACCAAGATAAGATTGGATGGAGAGCCTCCATACACTTGGAAAGGATTAGTATTATCCATGGGAGAACAATGCAAGTCTGTCAAAGTAGCCACTAAAATTTCAATGTCAAAAATTTACCTACAGAGAGTGTTAAACTTTTGATTCATGACATGTAGTTTATCTCATATGAAAATCTATAGGCTTCTCTTCTCCTCAACAATTTGTGCAATGAATGCCTTAATGAGCCAATACAGTTCCATACACTTAGAAATCATAGTTTCCTTGGTTCACGAATAACCGAGATCATGCATCCAATCCTTGAACTCAACCTCTAGTCACTCCTTAGGGATTTGTTGTCTTTACCATTTGATTTTCTTCTCCATATACTCAATATCCCTTTTTTCGTCCTCGAAGAACTGGAGTTGGAAGTCTGAGGCTGCCCTTCATGCGTCTTGTTGAGCTCGGGTAAGGCATCATGGAGTCTTGCTAGGAGGGACAGGTTTAGGAGCTAAGGGTGTACCCTTGCAGGAGTTTCTTTTACCATAAACAGAACATGTGGCCTAAATGACAACCTTCATGGTAGAGAGTATATTTTAATGAAGGAACACCACCCAAACACCCATGGTAGAGATTATATGGTAGAGAGGAAGCAAAATAACACCACCTACCATAGAGGGAGAGGATAAGGCCACCCCACAATTATAAAAGAAGAAAGAGACAACATTGACTAAGAGAGCACAAACTCTTTTCCTCCATTGACCCAACCAACCACCATAGAGACAAGAATACTATTGACCAAAACAAAGGTACCCTTGGACTTAGGACAGGCCAGCAGGTGTGGCCAATAGATAAGATGGTGCCCATGACCAAGAGAAAAACCAACGTTGGAAAAGGGCCTTTGTTGTGCAATGAGAGCGGGCAAACCAAACTTTGGGAAAGGAAATAAGCCAAGATTCCTTTCTAGAGAGCACCTTCATCACCCAACAAACCCAAGAAATTCGCCAAAACCAATCAAAATGCATAAAGAACATGAAAACAAACCAAAGCCTAAACCAACAAAGCATGAAGAAAATTACTAACTAGGAGTTGTCGAATAAACCCCATGTTGTGTGAGTCAAACTCTAAATTCCCAATTCTAGAACAAGTCGAGGCTGCAACCCCTACAAACTAGTTCACTTGGCCAACACCCACATTAGATTTTTTTTCTGATGAATACACATCCAGGAAACCCTTGAGGTATTTCCCCTCATTTTGAGGATTGTATGGGAGGTAAATTAGCTAGTTGCATTTTTGGAAATCTAACCCGGTGGGGACATCAAGTGAGGCCCAATATACATACAAACAGCTAGCCCGAGGACTTGACCTCATGACCTTCTGCTTATATTCACATCTCTCAACCACTCGAGATAACCCACCAAGATAACACCCCACATTAGCTATATAATCATCGTGACCAATGAATTCCATGATTGAAAAACCAACCATAAATCCTCCTTCATCATTCACTTAACCACCATATAGAAATCCTATCCCATCCATAAAACCATAATACCTTCGCACTACAAGATTAGGAAATTCCATATATCATAGCTTCTCCCTGCCACGTTGGAGAGGCCCTTTCTCTCACAATGTCATTTTCCTTCATGCTTATCCTCAGTGACTCTAAAAGACTCGAACAATACTTTTCACACCATGTAGTCTATGAGAGCTATCAAGGCTCATCAAAGGGCATCATATCCCTTTCTCCTTGTAATCATAACCCAATTATTTGTGGGTTTTGAGTACCCAGTATTGCCAAAAGCACAATATCTCCACTTAGAATCACACCCTTTGCTTAAAGAACTTTGAGACCCTAACATAGAGCTTCCATTAGAAGAAGATTTATTGACCTCTAAATGATTTGTTGAATAATCTCTCAACTTCTCCTTAGACTCCATGCTTGTGCGTGCATACACACAGTTTATGAATAAATAGGTAGTTTGTTAGTCTCGGTATGCACTGAAGAAAAATCGTTATTGTTAAAAAGGATTGTAGTTTACGAATACACTACAACCATTACAGCAAGTATGTAGGATTTGCTCAAATAAAAGTAGGCAGGAAAACTAATCGGTGAAGCGAACTCGGGAGCACCTGAAGCCAAAATCATATAAAATAAAGTATGTTGAGAGTGGGATTTGAACCCACGCCCTTTCGGACCAGAACCTTAATCTGGAACTTAATACAGAGAAGTATCATTCCGAGCAGAATACAAAGAAGTATCAACTTACCATTCTCTTCGTGAGCTCCCTCTCCTGGCTGGTGCCCTCAGTCTCTCCCTCTCCTGGTCGGTGCCCTCCGCGACCTCCCTCTACTGGTCAGTGCCCTCAGTCTCTCCCTCTCCTGGACGGTGCCTTCCGCGAGCTCCCTCTACTGGCCAATGCCCTCAGTCTCTCCCTCTCCTGGTCGGTGCCCTCCGCGAGCTCCCTCTACTGGCCGGTGCCCTCAGTCTCTCTCTCTCCTGATGCCCTCCGCGAGCTCTCTCTAACCTTGCAGCTAGTGAACTCTCTCCTTGTTCCCTCCGCAAGCTATCTCCTTGGGCACGAGTCTCCTTGAAAGGGCGCGCGTAGTTTTTTGGGCGCGAGCATAAAACATTTTTGGAGCCATGGACAGAGATGACGTGGTTTATTCATTCTTTGAACATAGATCATAATCCAAATCAATCCTCAATGGAACATAATCACTAGGTACGGTGTGGCAATGAAATGATTGTGGATGGTGGATCTCTTGTCCAATGAGTGAAAGCTCGATTGAAGGGCCTCGATGTCCCAAAAACCCTCTTTTAATCCGATTTCTAGAATAACCTTTGTGAGATAATTTGAAGACTAGTGTTAGGGATTCTTCAAGTGAAAAGGTTGGGGATTCTCTGAAGGTAGCCAATGGGATGGATTGAATTGGTTTTTGTGCAACTAAAGAGACCAACGWGGACTTCATTTTAGTTCAAAGGTTCAAAGAGGGTCTTTGATCCCCTTTCTTGTTTTAGCATGGAGGTTGTGTATCCCATGCTCTATTAGAATATGAGTTGGTAGGAGGGGATAATAGAGTCTTTGAGGTTAACAAGAAGGGTAAACAAATACCAGAGGGGAGGATAATCCCTATAGGAAGAGGAGGAGGAAGAAATCTCTCATCAAACTATTGAAAGAAAGGGTGAAACTAGTCTTAGGTGAAGATGTGGTCATCAACCGAGTAAGCTTATACTAGGGAACAACATTAATTGGGAAGTTTCATGGGAGAATTATATTAGAGAAAATGCATTTCAAATGGGTTTGTAAAGTATGGAAGCAACAACTAGGCTACCTCCCCATTTTCCATATCCTTCTTATGGGATGGATAACAATTATTTTTAGAGATGGAAGGGATATACAAGTGATTAGTAAAGGGAAGTGGTACTATAAAAATGACATCTGATCCTTAAAACAATGACATCCTTATTTTGACCCATTAAAGGGGTTTGCTAAAATAGTGCCATTTTAATTCAAACTACCTTACCTACCCTTGGAAGTGTGGTGAGATAGAAGTCTAAGGAAATTGTCAATAGACTGGGAAGGTTTCTTGACATAGAGGAGAAGACCCTCAGAAAGGAGGTGACAATAATGGACAAGCTCCATGTTGAATTGAATCTGGGTGTTGGAATCCAAAATGCAATGGACATTAAGATAAGGAGAAGATCCCATAACAAAAAATTAGACTATTTGAAATTCCACTTTAGGTGTTACATATGAAAAATATATGGGCCTCTAAAAAGAGCATGTCTAAAAGAGAATGAATTAGAAGACAAAGCCATAGATGAGATAAGAATCCAAATGAAAATACCATCTTCAAACGAGGTTTTGATAACATCTTGCTAAGGCGAGCCTGGATAAGTGATCCATTCATAAAGCACTCTAGATTTGGAAAGCAAATATAGAATTGACTCAAGGGTGATTCAATGGGTGTGGTAGAGGCTTGTTGGCCTTTACTTGCTTTGGGATTTTTGTGCAAGAAATAAGAATGATGGGAATTGTGATATTTGGATAGCTTTGACCATTTCAAATGGACCCTCAACTTTAGCTAAAGAACAAGTAGGAAAAAACTGGACCCTCTTCTTCTCTCCCCATTTATCCTAGAAAATATGATAGAAATAAATAGAGGTCTAGCTATATAGAGAAAAAACTGGTTGGAAGCCTTGGGAGCAATGCTTAGTTGGATAGAGCTCCAGATAGGGTGTTGGATGGAGCAGGGTTGATGCGTGGCTATCTATTGGAAAACCATGTGGGGTTGGTAGATGCCTATTACCAACTCACAGGTCCCCCAATGCTGCTTTATATGACCTTGAAATAAGGTGCGGTTGCCCTGTTTGCTTAAACTCAATGTTTTCACCTGTAAACATAGGCTTTGATAATTATTTGAGGTGACAATTTTGTTTTAAATTAAAACTAGATTTTATGGTGAAATAAATAGAATTGTACTAATCCATTAACTATGTAACTTACTAATCCCTTAACCCATGACCCTCCTATTACATTCACTCTAGTAACCAACTAACCCTTCACCCTTATTGACGATATTGATCTCCATTGACCATTGTTGACCATGATTGAGCATAATTCATCATGTTTGACTATAGTTGACCATAGTTAACGTGGTTGACTCATATTGACCATCTTAATAACCTACACTTGTTCTAAACCTGCAACTAGCACACTAGTTTCCATTAAGGCTTAAGGAAGCTTTTCTCATGATACCATTTTACTACTCACTTGGCATCCAACCTCTCAAGTACTCAATGCTTCGACACTGAAGATTTTATAGCACTTTACAGATAACCAAGATTATCAAACTCACAGGAGGATGATGGTGCTCTTTTGGGTGATTTTGTGATAAGGTTTTTTTTTTATGGAGATGACCTTATTTTGATTGCTAAATCCGCTCTTGGGTTGCAAGAACACTTAATTTCCCTTGAGAAATTTTGTAGTATAGACGGTATACTACAAAAACTAAAGACAAGCTTGCAAACAATCTTCACAAAAGCATTGAAGGATAAGATTCAGAAGCTTAGGGAAATGCTTGATCTAAAAGAAAAAAATGTCATAAAGAGTGTTGGGCATTGTTAAAGGATATAATGCCCAGTTTCAGTCGGGTGCGCTTGGTAGGGTTAAGATGGGCTATGACATGTCTATTCGAGGGGTGAAAATTTTTGGCTAGAGAAAAATTAATTTTGTGCTATAAATGTGTTCCTATGCAACACAAAATTAAGAGAGTTGAATGTGAAAATTCTGCCCTGATAGAATAACCAACAAGTGTGAAAATTATCTCTTGTCATGCCTAGATGGAATAAACAGTGTTGAAATGAATCTCAAGGCTGTTTTTTTAATGCTTTAATAAGAGTTGAAACTAGCATTCTCCGATTTCAAGTTCAGCTTTAAAATCGAGACAGCTCTATCCACCACTCCAAACATAATCAACAATAGATAACACAACAAATTATTGTTTACATCAGACCTTACAAGTTACATCTGACATTACACTAATTTTATATAGTACACAATCTAGACCACCTCCAGTGTGCATAATATCTTTGTGAAATGGAGTCAACTGAGAGAGAATTATATAAAATATGAAACTTTGACACCGCCTTTGCCTGCAAAATTCACTTGTCATTCTCCAGCCACCATCAGATTCCTCATTTGGCATGGTTATGTTATTTATATATGTTCATCACAAGTGGTGCATGTACACTTCAAAACAGACTTATGAACGAGAGACTTGGTAAAATACAGATGACGGTTTGTGTATGGAAACAGTAAGCATAACTTAATACTCGAACACTGGAATAGTACACACTAAAAGAAGTGTAGGCTACATTATAAGGCTTCAATTTTTATTTTTAAATTAATGACTAAAAAGCATGACAAGAACAGAAGCTTGAAAACTAACCATCATTTGATGAAATAATAGTGATAATCCATGCCCAGAAATATCATCAACAAAAGAAATGTAATGAATAACAGAGGCCCAACAATTACTTTTCATTGTTCAATGATAAGGTTTGGCATTAATTTCATCAATAACCTATGAGTTGTTATTACTTCGTTAAAATTGAAGGAAAAGAAGCAAAGCTCTTTGTCCAAAGATTCAAGAATGATATTCTGTCTCTAAATTCCTATACCTGTTGTAACTATCCTCAAACCTTACGTAAATGGCATGATATGGTTGCTTCTTCATAACTCTAAAGAGCAACAATGTACCCAAATACCTCTACATTACCATATCAGTACCATATATTTCCACCTTCCATCTTAATACCATATTCACTTTTAAAGATAAAATGCAAAGCAATTCATCAAAAGAACGATTTTCCTATTTTCAAAACTTCTAAACTAGCTACTACTAGGCCTTAACCCTAACCAATGGTATGGACTGGTTACATCTTTATAAGAATTGCAATTTGTGGGCCTACTTAACTAATAACTACACAACTAGGTTATGAAGAACAACTCTAAGGGTTACCATTTTTTCATTCTTTCACTACACCATTACACATAATTATGACTGCTAGCACGACAAAACAATGTTTTTCTTGCATTTTAACTCCTCAACATGTCACCTGCATCATGCTTAGGTTTGAGAGACCAAATAAACTTTTTCATATTTGTACCAACATATAGTACTGGAAAATGGCATTCCAAGTCAACCAGTTATGTGCCTTTACCAAAATCTGATATAGGATGCTAAAGGAGTGAAAGCAATCAAAGTTCTAGACAAATTTAAATAACAGAGACTAGAAAACCAAATTTTAGAGGAGTGAGACTAGTGATGGTATGAAGGAAAACAAACCATGTCATCAGCAAGCCCGTCAACTCCAAAAATCACCCCCCAATCATCACTTTGATATAACATGGATTATATTTTCTGGATTCCTTGAACAACATTTTTAACAAGAATTTTTTGAATATAACATTAACAGAGAAGAGTAAAAAACAACTGCATCCAACACTAGTGAGAAAAATTATAAATAGTATCTTTCTGGAATGCCAATTAAGTAAAATGAAAAAGGACGATATCTAACTTTCAAACTTAACAAGGATATGAAACCTATAATTCAAAGTAAGCCAGATGAATTGGGAGCTTGTAAGGCTACACAGGTCATCTTAAGTCGGCATTCAAAGTTCAAACTGCATCTGACACATATATCTTTAACTGATAAAACATGAAAGTATAAAAGATGACACAAAGAACCGAAGAACTGCTTGAATTGAAACTAAGCATGTCATTCGAACTATTTAACTATTCAATGTTCTCCAGCTAGCATCATACTCATTTGGTAAGCACCAAAAGTCAAAATCAATCAGAAGAAAAACATAATATCGGAGACTTAGAGAGAGGAAATGAAATGAAATAATACTAATGTCCACAAGTGACCAAGTAGGTCAATGAGACTCTAAAGTACCATGTAATAATAGCAATGAAATGCCTAGAGCATCTCCAAAACCTAGAGAAGTCAACTGAGTCATGATTGGCAACATCCAAGCCAGAATCTACATCAAAGGAGGTGCCAGCATCTCTGTCAACCACTGTGAAAGTACCAATGCTAAGCCTGATAAAGTCCTCAAAAGAGTGACCTGGGCTAAGAGGGTCCAACTGTGCTATCATGGGGGTTACATCAAGAACTCCTCGCCATGCCTCTCCTATCACCTATGGCCAATGGGTCTTTTGATGAAGAAAGAAAACCAGTGTTCCACGGGACACATATCCTATGATCCACGGACATGAAAATACTTATTATCATGCCTGAAAGTAAGTTGTATGTAGGTCATGTTGGGACAGGTGTGTCATACACCTTGCAGTGTTGTATTGGAGAAAAGAATATAATATGTATTCAAGCCCTGCAGTAAATTATAGAGTTGATTACTGAACTGTTAGAAACCATGTAAGGATATAGACTTATATTCTTGGTTCAATGTCATTCCTAGGGTAAACAAAATTTGAAAAATGTTTTGCTCGGTGATGAGCAACGTTTATTAGAATTTCGGGCTTTAGGTAGCAAGGTAATTACAAAGTGGCTTTAGATGTCATCAAGGATATTTTTGTTTTCCAGTATGTAGCACACATCGAAGGCAATTATCAAATTTAGGAAAGTATTACAAATTATGTCAATTAGGTATCTTCATTCTTTTCTAGAAAATTCTGTAGAGTTATAATGAATTGATTTCTCTTTTATTTATGTAGGTGGAATTTGCTATGAGAGAGCATGATATGTCCATTGGGGTTGTTTTAGAATCATTGGAAATTGAAGATGCATTTCTAGGCAAGGGAAGCTCGTCATGTCAGTTTCTAGTTCGGTCATTGGAACCAGGAAGAACTCTCTTGGAAGTGAAAAACGAAAAAAGTTTAGGAAAACACGGAGTAATAAACAAATTGAGGGCAGTGAATATTTTTTCGAGACTTCAGAAGATCTCGAAGATTCTCCAGAACTTAAATTTCATGGTTCAAGACAACCATCAGACACAGCTTCATAATTATTCGATGTAGAGAGTTCACTTGCTAATGACAAGCTACATGGTGAAATACCAAGTTTTAGACGGATTCCTGGCTTGTTGCCAAACCTTGAGGAAAGAGAAAGAAGCTATGTTTTGGAGCAAACAAGATACTTATATAGCTTTGTGAAGGCACAGGTTATTCTTTTGGATCAGGATTCTCCATCATATACTAATATAAACAAGCAGGTTATAGATTATTTCTCTAATTTTATGTTTCACTTTTAGTCATGCAGGTTTGGTATTTGTGTTATCCATTCATGTTATTGGCACATTATATACATAACACATGTCTAATCTGATAATGTATACATCGCAAATGTCTTGCACAGGTAATGCTTTCACTAGCTATGCTCTCCTTTTACTTTAACAGGCCAACAATTCTAGCATTATTGAATTTTGTGAATGCTATAAACATTGAAGACATGGAAAAAGATATTGATGAAAAACAAACTGATACACTCACGACAATTATCAAGCAAGAAACTGGTGAAAAGAACAGTAAAGAAGAGTCAAATGCAATTATCAACCGGAAGGACTCTATTGTGAAAGGGTTGCTTGGGAAAGGCAAAGATAGAGTGATTTTCTCGCTAGTACTGAGTATGGCACGGGCACGGTTTGTTCTGAACAATGAAAATGAAACCCAGCTTGCTACTTTGTATCAAGATAACTTACATGCTGATATAAAGGTATACCAAAAGTACCATCAAAGTTTTCTCCTTGCAGAGAATTCCATTTAGTTATAACACTCTTTGTCATGAGTTTTATGTTTTTTCCAGGTCTTTCCATCCACCTTTGGTGTAAAGGATTCTTTGGGAAATCTAAAAGTAAGTGACAACAGCCTTGATGATGCTCACCCATACTATTGGATCTGTGAAATGCATGATCCTGGTGGTTCATCCTTTGTCCAGGTACAGTACACTGTAATCATAGTAAATTCTTGATTAGATGTATTTTTCTGAGAAACAGAACTCTGGGAAAATAAGGAGGAGGAAGTGACAACGTTTGAGTAAAGAGATTGATGGATTGATATATTTGTGCAAAATTTACTTTGGGATTGAGATTTATAGATTAAATTAAAATGGAATTATTGCATGTTTAGAGCTTGCTTTATTATAAAAGGTGTGTATGTTGTTAACTATGCACAATTTTGACCAACCTCTCTGCTGGTGTGTCTGGACCCCGGATGGATCCCCTGGGGGAATGCGCCACTCTCTCACTGGAAAATTGTGCCCTAGTGATTCCACCATTGGAATCGGCTGAGATGTGTCTCAAAATGATCGCCTCGGCCTACTGTGAATTCCTATGCTTTCATAAGTCATGTTCTGAGTTCCTGCAATTGTCTACATTCAAGACATTAATTAATTTTACCATCATCTCATTGGAATAATAATAATGTTTGATAATAATGAATCAAAGAATATTTATACCAATGGTTGAAATAATTCTTGCATATATTATTTATCAACTATCCTAAGATTATTGAAAGTGTCAAGTTTACTCTACAATGAAAACACAGCATTCACTAAAATATGTAATGTACCCTGCTATTACAACACTTCTCAAATAATATCATACATGAAGACAAACATTGGATATTTGGTTGTCTAAGTAGGGTTGAATTAAATTTTGATGATGATGAGTATTTTGGACAATAGATTGAGTAAATTTTGAAGTAGTAAAAATTCATTCATGTTGGGTAAAACATTGGTCGCATAGCAATGCCATTCAAAACGTCGCAATTGCGACATAAATCTTCACAAATGTGGCAAGAATGACATATATGTCACAAACGTGGCAAGAGAGACGCACAATCCCCATAACATTGTGACCATGAACACAACAAACCGTTAATACACTATGATCCCCGATGCAATCACGCCTAACACATTACGACCCCGAACACACTAATCCTCTAATACACTATGGTTGGCATTAACCCATTTGAGTCCGAACACAATCATGATTTAATATATTGACCCAATCCCATGAACCTAGTAACCCAGTAGTCATATTTGACCATCATTAACTATATTGACCATGGTTGATGCATGACCCCATGAACCTCCTAACTATTTAATCCCACTGAACCCATCTCATAACCCCTTGACCCACTAACTTCATCAAAACATACCCACTAATCCATTAACTATGTAACTTATTAATCCCTTAACCCATGACCCTCCTATTACATTCACTCTAGTAACCAACTAACCCTTCACCCTTATTGACGATATTGATCTCCATTGACCATTGTTGACCAGGATTGAGCATAATTCATCATGTTTGACTATAGTTGACCATAGTTAATGTGGTTGACTCATATTGACCATCTTAATAACCTACACTTGTTCTAAACCTGCAACTAGCACACTAGTTTCCATTATGGCTCAAGGAAGTTTTTCTCATGATACCATTTTACTACTCACTTGGCACCCAACCTCTCAAGTACTCAATGCTCCAACACTGAAATTTTCATGATGGTCCCAAATAGATTCTAACCCTTTACACACTATAATTATTTACCCCTATAACTCATGACATGAAAATCACACCCTAAAACATTCTAAACACTAACTACTATGACCCCAAAGCGTCGTTATTATAGCAAACTTGTCGCAACATCCGTCAAATGCAACATATTTATAGATTTTGTAACGTCACAATTCCGACATAAAAAAAAAAACTAAATGAACGTTATTATTTTGACTTGGTCAACATACTAAGGTGATCGTTGGAGGGGAAAACCTAGTTTCCAAAACGTCGCAATTGCGACATCAATCTTCACAAATGTGGCAAGAACGACGTCTATGTCACAAACGTGGCAAGAGAGACGTTTCGGTGGAAAATGTGGCAAGAGAGATGTTAACGTGGCAAGAGAGACGTCAACGTGGCAATACCGACGTTATCGGGCAATATGATTTTTTTTTTTTTAATTTCCTCTATTTTGCGACAATATGGACAATTTTGTCCATAATGTCGCAAATAAAACGTCGAAATTTTTACAATATGTACTAGTGAATGCTTCAGGGTTTCTTCTTGCTTCTCGGAATATTCTATTCTCGTCAGGGTTACACGTAGAGGTAAATACCTCCCGCAACTACCATAATATCAACAAATTGTTCCTAAAGAATACCTTCCTAGATAAGAGGGAGTGTTGAAGAATATGTAGCTGTGGAAGATATTCTCCTATTGTACTTGATCATGCAAAACCCCTAAAAGAATATTATTATATTATATTGGTAAAGTTGGCCCCATTGTGGCCTTTATTGTAAAATAAAGTCAAATTGTCAAGTCGACCCCTATTGTGGCTAATGTAAAGTATAATTAAGAGATAGTTGTCAAGTCGGCCGTAGCAGTTAAAAGGGAAAGTCACTTGTGTATAAATAGAAAGGTTAGATGCCTCATTTACACACTCATCTCACTCAAGCATAAGAGAGAGAAAGGTGCACAAGTTTTGGAGATAGGGTGTGATGCAACAAAAGAATTATTTGTTTTCTGACTTGGTATTGTTCTCGGTTGAAGAATCTATTTAGAAGAAGTTGTTGGGTTTTCTTCCCCTAGAAAGTTTCCGAGGATAATCTCTGTGCCTATCTTGTTTCTGTGATTGTCTCTCTTTCGGTGATATTGTATATGCAATTAATGTGCTAAATAATTGTAATAACGAAAGAAGAATTGTAATTGTTAGTTGCATAAATAAAATATTAACATATATTATGGTAGTTGCGGAAGGTATCAACCTCCATGTGTAACCGTTGACTAGAATAGAATATTCTGGAAGCAAGAGAAACCCTAAACAAAGGTGTAAAAACCCTAGAAGACAAGTTGACTCAGTAAAATAATTAATATTAAAGTATTAGCCTCTAAAAAGTCAAGTCGACCCAGACAGGTGACAAGAACCACTATAAATAGAGGGCGCTCTAGCTGATTTATACACACTCACTTCACTAACTCTCTCAGTCAAGTCTAGCATTAGTTTGGAGCTACAGTTGCAAGTTTGGAAGTGTGTATCTTCTGGGTGATTCTTGGTCTCTCTCTCTAGCGCTATCTAGCCTAAGATATGTGCCCTATCTTCTAGTATCTCTTGGTGATATTCTTGGTGATGTCTTGGAGTATATTGGTGGTATTCTTGGTGACGTCTTGGAAGAAGTGAAATTGCAACAGCTGCAGCTGAGTATTGTTCTTTTTCTGTGGCTTTGGGACTTTCTATCTGGTGAACTATCCTTGGAGAAAGATGCACTTTATTGGTTATATATTGGTTCTAGAGATACTTCCGGAATCATTCTATCTAGCAAAGGTTATGGTGCTCGGGGGTGGTTGTGTGCCTATGGTTTGGTGACAATAATGATATTGTCTATGGTAAAACAAGCACATCAAATATTTTAACAGATACTCCAAGTGATATTTTGTTTACGAGTATCAACTACTTATGGAAATCACATATGGAATATGTACTACAAAGTAAAGAACTATAACGGATAACCTTGGGAAAAGAAAAGGCCCCCATTGATGCCAAAAAGAAATCCAAATGGAATAATAAAAAGGATGAAGCACGTGGATTACTCAGAATGTCCATCTCTCATGATTTACAGTTCTACCTTCAAGGAATTAATGACTCGGATGAAGCTTGGGATAAGATAGAAAAGGTATTTGGTAAATACGATATGATTTGAGCTCACTAGCTTGAAAATCAATGAATGTCTTTAAATCTCAATGATTTCTCTTGCATTGAAGATTATTTATCTAAGTTCAAAACAATTAGACTTTTACTTCAAGACTGTAAAATAGATATAAAGGATGATCGATGTATATATGTTATTCTTATTAAGCTTGATAGTGCATATTGTTTTTTTGTATCTACATTTTACTACACCATAGGAGCCTTAGGGGATTCATACACCGAACCCTCTCTTGAGTCTTTTTGTGATTCTCATATTAGATAGCAAGATAAGCTCTTTCATATTGGAGTGATTGACACTAAGGGACGTCTAACAAAGCCTCAGTGGCCCAATAGAAAGACAAAACCAAGCATCCAAAAAAACAACATCATCACAACAATATGCAAAACAAAGGGGTGTTTTCCCTCCTAGATTCGAGCCCGTGGCGTGAATACGAAAAAATGGGGCTTAAAGAACCTATCATATGCATTTCGTCCAAGGTCACAAACATGAGCGCACTGTGCAGCGCAAAAAATCCATTTCAGGTTAAAATTGCAAGTAGGCGGGCGGCTCCAATATTCAGCGGCGAGGATCGATCGATGAAGCAGATCGTCGGTCAGCGGAATTTTGAGGCCAACGGAGTTGCGCCATGTTTAGCACAAGAATCGGGCCCACAATCTCACTGAAATGATCCAGGCCGTCCATCCCGGAGGAGCACGTGGCACACGATCGAGCTCTGTCACAACTTCACCCATCACGACCTTGAAACGCTTTTCTCTGCAACTGGGATCCCCGAGACGCGAAGTGCCAAAGGCGTCCGGGATTTGGGCCCACAGTATCATCGAATGAGTTCAAGGTCGTCCGATCAAACAGGGACACGTGGTGTGCGATTAGGCTCTATCGCCTCTTCGCACATCGCGACTTTGAAGAGCGAGGATCAACATCCTCCCAGCCACGAGACGCGAAGTGCCAAAGGCATCCGGAATTTGGGCCCACAGTATCGCCGAATGTGATCCGGGTCGTCCGATCAAACAGGGACACGTGGTGTGCAATTAGGCTCTATCGCCTCTTCGCGCATCACGACTTTGAAGAGCGAGGATCAGCCTCCTCCCAGTTGCGAGACGCAAAGCACCGAAAGCGCTCAGGAGTTGGGCCCACAGTCTTGGCGCCCGGTCATAGAGGAACAGGGCTGGGAAAAAGGCGCTAGCGCGCAACATATAATGAGACAGGTCCCAAAATGCCGACATCATCGCAATCCTCCATCCAAAGGGACGTGTGGCACCCGATTAGGCCATGTCGGCATTTCGCCCATCGCGACTTTGAAGAGCAAGGATCAGCTCCTTCCTATCCACGAACACCGAAACGCCGAAAGCGCTTTTGAGGACAAGTGCAGGGTCACGGCCCGTGGTCACTTGGGGAAATAGAAAGAGCTGTACAAAAGGGGCCAAAAGCATCGAGTTTAGCTCCAGAAGGGATCGTCGCGATCTCCAAGTGCCAATCCGACTCGGTCTCAATCCTGGTTCCTGGTAGGAGTAAATGAAGGTGGGAGGAGGTGGTTGAAACCTCTCCTCACTCATTAATTGTAAGGTATGGAGGATCTAGCAAGCAGTCTGCCCGAGATGGTCATGTGTGCTGATTTTTTCCAAAGAAGCTTTCAGGAAGGATTTCTGTCCGAGTTTCACTGAAGGGACAGCACGCCTTGGAGGTCCGAGCACGCCTCTATTGGGCGAATGTTTATGAGTATATGTACTCAGTTTTTGTATTTTTGAAAGGACCAATGGTTGAGATGCGCTCCCGACTATAAAGTTTCTGAGGAAGCTTTGGTTATGTATTTTGATTTGAGACTGTCAAAATAATGGAAGTCAGCTTCTCTTTTCTTTTTATTTTTGTTTGTTAGTTGTTTAAAACACTCGGCATTGGAGGATCTAGCCAAGGGTCGCACATTGTAGGATGACATATGGTTGGTCACTGCAATCTCCGCACCAGTCTTAAGCAGTCTCCCACGTTGTCTTTTTCATCTTACACTGAATGATTCAGAATTGGAGTATCCAATCGAATGGTTGTGGCTGCATAGTATGATAGGTTTGATCAGTGTGCAGTTATCACTTTGTCATTTAGGCACATTTTAGTGTCTCGTTTTTCTTTCTCGAGTTGTTGGAAGGCCTGATGCACAGAGCAATCTCCTCTCTTTTCTCCCTAGTCTTCACTCTACTCTCGCTTTAACTCAAATTTCTGACTGAAGTTAGTTATGGCCCTCACTTCCCTGTGCATTTCTGGCCTAGTTTTCTGAGTTAAATAATACTATTATGAGTTCACTCACATCCGATCACCCCATTTAAAACAAAATCGTGACATAAACTGATGGGCATCGGGCTCTGCTCCTGCTGCAATCCAGCAGTGACTTCCAACGCCAACATTTATGGCGTCGTTGCCGGGAACGAAGTTGAAAATTTTCCCCGAGATAGAACGACACTGAGCCTCTAATTCTGAAGGTCCATCAGGCATCAGAGCCTTTGAAGATTGCTACTGTGCACCTGGAGACTCCACTGGAGCGAGCCTATTGTTTTAGTTGTGGCTTCCAGAGGCAGACACATGCGGTCCCATCCACAGTTGCCTCTAGCTACACCTGTAGCTGATCCGGAGGTGATTTTCAGAAAAGGAAAGGCCTCTGGAGGAGAAACTTCCACCGTCGAACCAGGTAATCCTTGTCACTCCCCTTTCCCCTGAAGTTGTACCTTGGCGTGGACCCAGGACCACAGCAAACTTCCCCACTCCTAGCTTTTCCACGTCTGCACAGAGAGAAGCATTTGTTGACTCAAGCCTGTTAGCCTTCTCCCTAAATCCCCCATTGTTTCCTGGAAGCTCATTCCTAGTATCCCCTTTTCGAGCCCCTTCCCCTCTGATTTCTCCTCCACCTAATATCCCTATGGCAGGAACAAATCCCCCTATGACCAAAATGGAGGCTATTATAGCAACTAGGTATGCTCCCCTTGTGTTACCTCAGCCTCTCAATGCCCTCCCAGCAGATGGTTACCTCAAGCAGCTGCCCAAGTGTACAGGCGAGGGGGACATAACTGCAGAAAAACACCTAGAAGCCTTCTATAGTTTTACAAACGATCATGTTATCATGCATGCAGATGTATGGATGAGGATTTTCGTCCATAGTCTTGAAGGCGAGGCTAGAAAATGGTTTAGAGCCCTGCCTCCTGGATCTATTGATGGGATTGAGGCTTTGGATAGTGCCTTTTTGAGACAATGGGGAGACAAAAAGGACTTCATGTATTACATGACTGAGTTCGGGTCTTTGAAGAGAAAGGAAGGAGAGTCTGTCTCTGACTTCTCCAAAAGATTTAATAAAATGTACAATAAGATCCCCACCGAGATAAAGCCCTCCAAAGCCTCTGCAAAGATCACTTATGTCAGTGCTTTTGATCCTAATTTCTGCCTCCTGTTAAGGGAAAGGAGAGCCACCACTCTGGCTCACATGCAGGACACAGTCGTGGAAGTAGAGTCTAACATATTGGTTGTTGACCGGCTCAGGATTAAGGCTGACAGAGATGTATCCAGGAGAAGAACAGAGGCCTCCCCATCCCATTCCTCTCCCCTTCCCCTTTAGACAGATGAGGTAGCTAAAGTAATGAAATCCCTTTTGGCTAGGATGGAGAAGTGGGAATTAGAGGGGAACCCCACGTACAGAAACCCCCAGAATACTGATAACAGAGGTTTCAGGAGGCCTGGTAACAATATGCCATAGACTTTGCCAAAGGAACAAAGAAGCAGAGACAGGGATGATCAAAGGATTCAGACCCCTCTCCAGAATAGCCTAGTTGCTCATGAAGAAGGGGAGGAGGTGGATGAACTCGACCCTGAGATCCACTGCATTGAGGAAACTTCCCTGTTTCCTCATTTGACTCAATCTACATGTGAAGAATCCCTTATCAACACTCAAATCAACGAGTTGAGTAAAGGGGAAAAGGCCAGCAACACTCCTAACAGATACAATCTCAGGTCAAAAAAGAAAGAAGGGAATTCTGATAGTCAGGAACAGCCCCTCATAGCGGAAAGGCCTACTAAAGCTGCAGCAACCACTACTAAAGAAAAGAAAACTTAAAATGCTTCGCCAGTAGCCAAGGAACATGTCTCTGAGGTAAGGGAAGCTCCTAAGTCTCTTTCCTCCTTTAGTTTTGAGCATGAGATTTAGAAGATTAGAATTCTTGTACCCCTATCCGAACTAGTTAAAAATGAAGATTTCAAAACGTCCCTCTCCACGCTGCTACAATCTGAGCCCCCCCAACCTTCCACGGACTCAATAAATCTCCAATATGAAAAGCCAACAGTCGTCCTAGGTCCCATGGTAGAAGATAGAGATGATTCATCCCCTCCTTTCTACACATCCCTGAACATACATGATAAAGTGTTGCATAACTGCCTCATGGATTCAAGGGCTTCCCATAACCTTATGCCCAAAATAGTAATGGAAGAATTGGGACTGGAGGTGACAAAGACTTATCATGATTTGTACTCTTTCGATTCAAGGAGGGTGCAATGCCTTGGAGTCATCAAAGACTTGGCGGTCTCTCTGTTTCAGCTGCCAATGAAGAGTGTGGTCATGGACATTGTAGTGGTCGACGTTCCTCCCAAGTTTGGCATGTTGTTGTCAAGATCTTGGATTAAAAAGCTCGGAGGAACATTACAGATGGATCTCACATATTCTACTATTCCAGTCTTTGGAGGGGAACACAGGAGGTTGTACAGAGAATCCCAGCTAGCCTATATTGTCAATGATGAAGCAAACCCCACCAATCATCCCATCTTTACACTGGACATTGATTTGGGGTCTAGTTTATTGTAGATCACTGGTGCTCCTGAAGCCCCTTTCCAAATCAAAAAGCAACCCTTATTTGATCACGGGACACCTCCTCCAAACACCTCCATTTGGAAAATGTTTTTCGACGGAGCTTCTTCTAGCGAAGGCGTTGGCGCTGGAGTGGTTTTCATGTCACCTTCTCAAGAGACCATATCCCTGTCATACAAGCTGGAATTTGAAACCACCAACAATGTGGCAGAGTATGAAGCTCTTGCTCTGGGTATGAGGGCTGCAAAATAAATGGGAACAAGAGAGATGGTAGTGTTCAGAGATGCTGAATTGATAATCCAACAAGTCAAGAATGTCTATCAGGCCAAGCATCCTCGGCTCGGAAGTTACAGGAATGAGGTATGGGACCTAACTGATAATTTCTTCTCGGCTTTCAACATTTCTTTTGTCCCAAGCGAGGATAATGTTGTGGCCGATTCTTTAGCTGTTTCAGCTAGCCGGTTCAAGATCCCTCTGTTGTCTATGGTCAAATATGATGTTGAGATAAAATATAGGCCCTTTGTACCAGACAATGTCAAGCATTGGAAGGTATTCGAAGATGATCTTGAAATCGAAAAATTTCTCCAATCTGTTGATGAATTCTCTACGTTGCACATTGATCAGGATCCTGACCTTGAAGGTGACCATTACCCTGAGGTGTTTTTAAATGAAATTGCTAATCGTCAGATTATTCAGCTGCCTAGCAATCACATCCCGAGGGGACTAGTCCCTTTAGAAAGATTGTTAGATGGGAATGATGTGGTAGTAAAGGGTAAGGTTTTAGATGAAGATGATGACACAGTTGAGTGCAACATTGGCACAAAGGAGGAGCCTAAGCTTGTCAAGTTGTCGAGCAGTTTAACCAAAGGGAAGAGGGCCGAATATACTGAGTTATTAAGAGAATTTGTTGATGTGTTTGCATGGACCTATGAAGACCTCAAGACATATGACACATCTGTCATTGAACACAAGATCCCACTGAAGGAAGAGGCTAAACCATTTAGGCAAAAGATAAGACAGATAAACCCTATGTTGTTGCATGTCATGGAAAGAGAAGTGAAGAAGTTGTTAGATGCCCAAATCATTGTCCCCTTGAGATATTTCGAATGGGTGGCCAATTTGGTCCTAGTAAGAAAGAAAAGTGGATAAATCAGACTCTGTGTTGATTTCAGAAACCTGAACAAGAGCTCAAAGAAAGAATAATTATCCCCTGTCCAACATGGAACACATATTGCAGAGGGTAACTAGTGCATCTAGGATATCCATGATCGATGGTTTTTCTAGTTATAACCAGATATCAGTCATGCCTGAGGACAGAGAAAAAACGGCCTTCACCACTCCTTGGGGCACATTCATGTGTGCCAAAATGCCCTTTGGATTGATGAATGCAGGAGAAACATTTCAGTGGGCCATGGATATAACCTTCATTGGGGAAAAAGATCAGTTTGTGGTGATTTATCTAGATGACATCACAGTCTTCTCTAGGTCTGACAAAGAGCACTGTTGTCACCTGAGAAAAGTGTTCTTGAAGTGTCAGAGGTTTGGCCTATCCTTAAACCCCAAAAAATATTTGTTTGCTATGAGGGAGGGGAAATTGTTAGGTCATATAGTATCAACAGAAGGAGTGAGGATTGATCCTAGCAAGGTAGAGGCAATTCAGACTCTATCACTTCCCCAGTCTAGAAAGGAAGTTTCTGGCCTTTTTAGGGAAGATTAACTCTCTGAGGAGGTTCGTCTCAAATTTCGCTGAGATGGTGAAACACATCACAGCCATGCTCAAGAAAGGAAAAGAAGTAAAATGGACTGTTGAACCCAGGGAATCTTTTATCCAAATAAAAAGGGCATTGACTAAGGCACCTATCCTGATCAGTCCTGACTATTCCAAAGACTTCCTAGTTTTTTCTTTCGCTTATTTTGATACAGTAGCAGCGGTCTTATTGCAGAAATATGAGGAAGGGCGAGAGAAACCCATTGCCTTCTTCAGTAAAGCATTAAGAAATGAAGAAAACAGGTACGAGATCATGGAGAAGCAGGCCTATGCCTTGGTGAAAGCTCCCAAAGCTTTAAGAGTCTATGTCTTGCACTCAAAAGTAACTGCATACGTTCCTTCAGCCTCTGTGAAAGACATCCTTATACAGCCTGACATAGATGGGAGAAGAGGTAAATGGATTTCCAAGATCTTGGAGTTTGATCTGGAGATCAAGCCCACCAAGTTGATAAAGGGGCAGGGTTTAGCCAAGCTACTGGCTGAATCCAATTGCAAAGCCTTGGGGATTAGCTTCATCAATGCTTGTTCAGAAAATCAACAAGTTGAGTCGTCCAACAAAGGTTCTCAGGGTGACTTATCGCTAGCATAATGCACCTGGTATAGAGATATCTTGTATTTTTTGCAAGAGTTGAAGCCTCCTGATGGAATGGGAAAGAGTAAGGCGAGAGCTTTAAAGCTCAAGGCGGTCAGATATTGCCTCATTGACCGAGCCTTGTACTAGAAAGACCCTCTAGGGGTATTTTTAAGGTGCCTGAATCCATAAGAAGCCCAGAAAGTTATGTTTGATTTCCATAGCGGCCTTTGTGGGGAGCATCATTTCTAGAAGACCATAGCTCACAAAATCCTCAGGGTTGGGTATTACTGGCCCACTTTATTCGTTGATGTCTGCAGAGAAATCAGGGCTTGCATCAAGTGCCAAAAGTTCTCAGGAAAGCAGCAGCTTAGACCACTGCCACTGAACCCTGTAGTAGCTTCAACACCTTTTCAACAGTGGCGGTTGGACTTCATCGAGGAAATCCATCCTCCCTCAAGTGGCCAACACAGATGGATCCTGACTGCAACAGACTATTTTACCAAGTGGATAGAAGCTGCCCCACCAGAAGTGCATCACACAAAGTAATTATCAGCTTCTTGGAGGATATCATAGCCAGATTTGGCTGTCCTAGCAGGATTGTCACTGACAATGTTGCTTCGTTCAAATCTGAGCCTCTGATTAAGTTCTGTGAGCAATTCCAGATCTCGCTAATTCACTCCACCCCCTATTATCCTCAAGGAAATGGACTGGCAGAATCTTCCAATAAAAGCCTAATCAAGCTCATTAAAAGATTATTGGAAGACAATAAGATGGCTTGGGATTCAAATCTCAAATTTTCTCTATGGGCCAATCGAGTGACAACGAAGAAATCCCTGGGCACCTCGCCTTTTCAGCTAGTTTACGGAACAGAGGCGGTTTTTCCCACTCAGCTCGCCTTACCTGTAGCGAAGTTCTTTCAAGATTATGAAGGAGGGCCAGATCATATGGTCAAAAGGATTCATCAGATGGTGTAAGTACAATAGATCAGAGAAAAGGTGATGGACGCAGCACATAGTCATCAGCAGAAGATCAAACAAGCCTTTGACAGGAAGGTCAGGAAGAACGAGTTCGAGACCAGGGATTTGGTACTTAAGTGGGATGCACCCAGACAGGATAAGGGAAAACACAGCAAGTTTGACGCCCTCTGGATCGGGCCCTTCAAAATCTTTGAGATTTTCTCAAATAATACGTATAGGTTGTAGGATTTGAAGGTTGGAGGTTTTTAACAGCCCAGTAAATGGGCATTTTCTGAAGAAATGTTTTGTTTGAGCCTTAGATGGCTCCTTTGTTTGTAAATATTGTCCTTTTGGTTCTTTGTTTATTTTTTATTTTTCGTCTTAATAAATGACTCCATAGCCCAATAGCAAGGCACTGAAGCTACAAAATGAGTTCTTAGAGCATCACAGGGACGACTCTGTCCCCCATGGAGCCTAATGTTAGCGTGAATTCTTGCAAGGGGGTGTTTTCCCTCCCAGATTCGAGCTCATGGCGTAAATACAAAGAAATGGGGCTTAAAGAACCTATCATATGCATTTCGTCCAAGGTCATAGCCATGAGCACACTATGCAGCACAGAAAATCCATTTCAGGTTAAAATTGCAAGTAGGCGGGTAGCTCCAGTATTCAGCGGTGAGGATTGATCGATGGAGCATATCGTCGGTCGACGGAGATTTGAGGCCAATGGAGTTGCGCCACGTTTAGCACAGAAATCGGGCCCGCAATCTCACCGAAATGATCCAGGTTGTCCATCCCGGAGGAGCACGTGGCACACGATCGAGCTCTGTCGCAACTTCGCCCATCGCGACCTTGAAACGCTTTTCTCTGCAACTAGGATCCTCGAGACGCGAAGTGTCGAAGGCGTCCGGGATTTGGGCCCATAGTATCGCCGAATAAGTTTAGGGTCGTCTGATCAAACAGGGACACGTGGTGTGTGATTAGGCTCTATCGCCTCTTTGCGCATCGCGACTTTGAAGAGCGAGGATCAACCTCCTCCCAGCCGCGAGACGCGAAGTGCCGAAGGCGTCCGAGATTTGGGCCCACGGTATCGTCGAATGTGATCCAGGCCGTCCGATCAAACAAGGACACGTGGTGTGCGATTAGACTCTATCACCTCTTCACGCATCGCGACTTTGAAGAGTGAGGATCAACGTCCTCCTAGATGCGAGACGTGAAGCACTGAAAGCGCTCAGGAGTTGGGCCCACAGTCTTGGCGCCCGGTCATAAAGGAACAGGCCTGGGAAAAAGGCACTAGTGCGCACCATATGATGAGACAGGTCCCAAAACGCCGACATCATCACAGTTGTCCATCCAAAGGGACGTGTGGCACCCGATTAGGCCATGTCGTCATTTCGCCCATCACGACTTTGAAGAGAAAAGATCATCTCCTTCCTATCCACGAACCCCGAAACACCGAAAGTGCTTTTGAGGACAAGCACAAGGTCATGGCATGTGGTCACTTGCAGAAATAGAAAGAGCTATGTAAAAAGGGCCAAAAGTGTCGAGTTTAGCTACAGAAGGGATCGCCGCGATCTCCAGGTGTCAATCTGAATCGGTCTCAATCTTGGTTCCTGCTAGGAGTAAATGAAGGTGGGAGGAGGTGGTTGAAACCTCTCCTCACTCATTAATTGTAAGGTATGGAGGATCTGGCAAGAAGTCTACCCGAGACAGTCCTGTGTGCCGATTTTTTACAAAGAAGCCATGTTGAGTCCTCGACTAACCAGAGAAGTCTTCACATGCTAACTCGGCACTTAATGGCTCAGCTACCCCCTTGCAAGAGCCATGCACAGTCAAGGTGGCATCGGATGAAGGATTTTCATCCGAGTTTGACTGAAGGGACGCCACGCCTTAGAGGTCCGAGCACGCCTTTGTTGGGAGAATTTTTCTAAGTATATGTATTCAGTTTTTGTATGTTTGAAAGTATCAACGGTTGAGCTGTGCTCCCGACTATAAAGTCTCTGAGAAAGCTCTGGTTATGTATTTTGATTTGAGACTGTCAAATTAATGGAAGTCAGCTTCTCTTTCATTTTTATTTTTGTTTGTTAGTTGTTTAAAACACTCGGCATTGGAGGATCTAGCCGAGGGTCGTGCATTGTAGGATGACGTATGGTTGGTCACTGCAATCTCCGCACCAATATTAAGCAATCTCCCACGTTGTTTTTTTCATCTTAGACTAAATGATTCGGAATTGGAGGATCCAGCCGAATGGTTGTCGCTGCATAGTATGATAGGTTTGATCAGTGTACAGTTATCACTTTGTCATTTAGGCACATTTTAGTGTCTCGTTTTTCTTTCCTGAGTTGTTGGAAGGCCTGATGCCCAGAGTAGTCTCCTCTCTTTTCTCCCTAGTCTTCCCTCTACTCTCACTTTAACTCAAATTTCTGACTGAAGTTAGTTATGGCCCTCACTTTCCTGTGCATTTCTGGCCTAGTTTTTTGAGTTAAATGATATTGTTCTGAGTTCACTCACATCCGATCACCCCATTTAAAACAAAATCGTGACATAAACTGATGGGCGTCGAGCTCTGCTCCTGCTGCAATCCAGGAGTGACTTCCAACGCCAACAAGTTCATTTCTTATTTTTCCACCCAATATTCCTCCTTTTCTCGCCCCGATCAACATGATATCGACCTTTGTTAGTGAAACCCATGAGTCTTATGACCCTTGGATAGTTCCTAGCTCTGACGACTATCTCCGTTATGGCAACAAAATGCCTTTAAGTCCGGTAGAATCAACTTATCAAGCTATTCAGTCGGCAACTCCTTCTCCTCCTTCTCTATGTGATATGTCTCCCAACTCATTCCACGTGATCTTCCCTATTGATGAGATGATCATAACAGTCATGTATTTGGAAGATACTCCATGGGATGATGAACATCATCATTCTATTCTCTTCCTGGAACCTATGACCATAGAGAGTTACCAATAGATTTCGAAACCGTCTATAGTTGTTGTTATTTCCTTTGTTCCTGAATCAACACACGATGTTTTATATGAAGGGAACTTGGGTAATATTTCACTTGCCATCCCTCTTGACATATCAATTAAACCCGGAGTCGTGGAAAATGTTCATATCGGTGCTCCATGTTCTACTGACGAGGCCCGCACTTATAAATCTCTTTTCCAATAATTTTGTGACATCTTTACCTGGAATTATGAAGAGATGCATGGTATTGATCATGATATTGTTGTGCATGAGATTAAGATTTACCCGGACGCTAAACTTGTTCGGCAAAGACTTCGCCCAGTACATCCACGTAAAATTGTTGCTATTAAGCTTGAAGTTGAAAAACTTCTTAAAGCTGGTTTTATCTATCCTGTGGCTTTGGCTGATTGAGTGTCCAATCTTGTTTCGGTTACTAAGAAACAAGGCATGATCCGTGTTTGTGTAGATTATAGGGATATTAACAGGGCTTGTCCCAAAGACAACTATCCAACCCCTTTCGTTGACTAGATTGTTGATGATTGTGTCGGGAGTGAAATCTTCTCATTAATGGACATTTTCTTCGATTATAATCAAATCAATACTCTGCCCACAGATCAACATAAGACTGCTTTCATTTTCCCTTGAGGAACCTTCGCATACCAGAAACTACCTTTCGGTCTCAAAAACATTGGTGCGACTTTTCAAAACGCTATGTCTTACGCTTTTCATTAAACACATTGTACAACCCTATCTCGATGATCTATCGACGCATTCTATGCGTCATCAAGATCACCCGGCACATCTACGGGCCATTTTCCTACGTTGTCATTATTATTGCATACAATTGAATCCACACAAATGTGTTTTCTATGTGGAGTCTAGACGACTTATTGGTTTTATCGTGTCTATACATGGGATTAGGGTAGACCCCTTAAAGGTTGAGGCTATTCTAAATTTACATCCTCCTTCCAAACTACGCTAACTCCAAAGTTTGCAAGGGAAGGAAACTTTTTACGTCGATTCATTCCCAACTATGCTGAATTAACGAAAGGATTTACTTGACTTCTTAAAAAGGGTTATGATTTTGTATGGGATGACACTGCCAAAAAAACCTTTGAAGCTTTGAAACTCACTTTAACCCGTACACCATTGTTGTTTCCACCTGATTATAGTCGAGATTATTTCTTGTACTTAGCTTCTTCGGACTCTACCATTGCTATGGTTCTAGTCCAAGAGGATGATTCACACTACGAACATGTTGTATATTATTTGAGTCGGAGTCTTACGACCATCGAAACCAAATATTTACATGTGGAGAAATTGGCCTTGGCAGTTGTTCAAGTTGTTCAACATTTCCGTCACTACATCTTATTACACAGAACCATGGTCATTTCTTATTGCAACCCCATGCAACACATCCTTACTCGACAATTGTTGGGGGGGATGTACTCTAAATGGAAAGTTATTCTCCAGGAGTTTGATTTGGAGTTCGAACGCGCAAAGTCAAAGAAGTCTTTGGTTTTTTCTGAATTGATATGTGACCTTCCCTCTACTGAAACAGAAATTGTGGCAAAGGATTCCTTACCTAATGAAACTCTCTTTCTTATCAGTTCTGACGACATATGGTACGGAGATATTATCATTTATCTCCAAACCCAAACTTTTTGTCCTGATCTTTCTGGTACAAGTCGTCATTGTATTTGGTATCAAGCTTGTCAATACATCATCCTTAGTGATACCCTTTATCGTCGTGGTATTGATTCCATATTTCGACAATGTCTCACCTACAATGGAGTTGAGAAAGCTTTGAATGACTGTCACTCTAGAGCATGTGGCGAGCATATGTCTAGGTATGCCACTACCCAAAAGATCTTACGAGCAGGTTATTTATGGCCTTCATTGTTTAAAAATTGTATCATTGTCGTCCATGAATGACATGCTTGTCAAACCTACAACAATAAGATCTGATCTCATCCTGCTCCCTTACATCATGTAGTTTTCGTTGGTCCATTCATTAAATGGGGCATTGACTTCATAACATGTAACCCTCACTCGGTCGGGGGGCATGGATACATTATTGTAGCTATGGATTATTTCACTAAGTGGGTCGAGGCGATACCTACATTTGATAATACCAGGAAAACTATAGTGTTATTCATATTCAATGATATCATTACTAGATTTGGTGTCCCTCAAGCCATCGTCACTGATCACAGTAGTCATTTTCGTAATTTCATGATGTCTGAACTTACCGAAAAGTTGGGTCTTCAACATGAAAACCCAACCCCCTATTATCCACAGGCCAATGGCCAGGTTGAAGCAATCAACAAAGTACTCACTACTATGCTTCGACGGATGGTAGGAATTCACAAGTCAAATTGGCACACAATGCTCTTCTCGGCGTTATGGGCCTATCGGACATTCGTTAAGTCTACCATGGAGTTCACACCTTTCCAGTTAGTATACGGTATTGAAGCAATTTTGTCGATTGAATGTGAAATCTCATCTTTGAAACTAGTTGTCAAACTTCTCCCTAACACCTCAGTTGAAGAGGAACGTCTTTTCTATTTGATGCAATTAGACGAAACCCGTCGTGATGTGGCCTTAGTCATTGAAACTAGAAAAAAGCATGTCAAAGCTCAATATGACAAACACGTCAAACCACATGTATTTTATGAGGGTGATCTAGTTCTCCTTTACGAACGGGATCGTGACTTACTAGGGGCCAGTAAATTCGAGCCCATGTGGCGGGGCCCTTACATTGTGAAACGAGTGTCGGAGAAAAGGGCTTATGAGCTGGTAGATTATGATGGAATTCCTTTAAGTGAACCTAGAAATGGGATTTACTTGAAGAAGTATTATTCTTAAATTATTTTTGCATTAGTGTTGTGTATTTTTAGTGTATCGTACTCTTGTGTGCTTTTTCCTTTTTTGGTTCCACCTTTCCGCTGCTTACCTTGCATTGTGTTTGGTTTCCAAATGTTGGTATCTTTGTTTCCCTATATCGGCTTTGATGACGGTGCTAGTCATAGTACTCAAAACTTAGCATCTATTTCCTGAGAAATCTATGCACCTACAGATGAACTGATCAGTCTACATGGTGTTTGTCTTGATCGTGCAACTGACAATATTGTGGCAGTGCAGTTATCGAGTTGTTAACTGACGTTGTTTCACTTGGAATCCGTCATCTTATTGTACAACTTGATTCACAGTTAGTCCTACTTTGTTATGGGTATATTTACGAATTCGCCTCTTGGAACGACATTTTGATTATATTGAATATCAACACATTCCTAGATGTCTAAATTCATTGACAGATGCTTTGGTCAATTATGTGTTAGACAGACATTTATAAATCCAATCACACTTTTCACAAAAACAAGTAAGTCGATAGGAACTTTATATTTATAACAATAAAATTTTACAAAGTGTTTTGTCCAAAGACCAAAATATCAAAAATGTGAAGCTCATGGCTTTATGTACAAAAAGCATCAAGTATGTTGCTCGCTATAACAAGCTATTGTTTGTGCTACTTTACGAAGCAGTCGAACGATAGATGCAGACACTTGATTAGTCATCGGATAAATAACACAAAAAACATTTGATATCATTAAAATAACAAAAACATTATATAAACAAAAAATTTCCTTCTTACCTATGTTACACCATTGGGACCCATCAGGAAGAGCTAGGTCTGGATCCCCACAGAAATCTACCCCGGCATATGCATAATATTCCACCATGAGCAGTTGATTCCTCAGCCATTGGAAGAAGACACCGTCATATTTGACGATGGGAACACCACCATGTCGAGAAATAAGATCTACCCACCTCTTCATTCGTGGATCCTATAGAGCGGGTATACCCCACTCCACCTGCAGACGTAGGACAGGAACCCTCTCCAGAAAGAAGGATACCAAAATGGACCCATATCCAAATTGCTTCAATCGACCATTTCAGCACTTGGTAAGTTGTTTCTTCATGCTTTTTAGGACCCACTCACACCAGTTGAAGACTTTGGGCTCCATACATTCTATCACGTACTAAAAATGGCTCTACAAAGCCATATGGGGAGTTGCACTCCATGCCATGCGAGTAATGGTGTAAAGGATAGTCTACAACGGCAAATCTCGAACATCCCTGATGGCTACCTTGCCACTGTGTTTCTCGGTACCTGGCACACAATGGTGGCGAACGTAATAATCCATTGGTTCACCTCCACCCCTGCTACCTGTAAGCGACACCCATGAACCACGACGAGACAGCCCTGTCAGGAAATAGATATCATTTATATCTATTGCGAGTGTGTGGACACCCACGCAAAATGCCTTCTCGTTCACATCCCACATGTGAACCAAGTACTCCAGTAGTCTCAACTGGGCTCTCATGCCCTGAATCCTGAAGAATTTTAGTAGCTCGCATTGCCTTAGAGCCATAACTATCCACAAGTCATTATCGGCGAAGTAATCCTCTTCTTCATGCTCTCGCTCACGCCACTCCAACATCTTGACCAAGGAAAGTCTGCCAAGGAACAATAAAATAAGATTAGAAACATAAAATTCTTTCCTAGGGTTTTTTTCTAGTCAGGTTTGTCTTTTTAAATTTTTGGCTGCAGTCATCGCAGGGCTGCGCAGTCGCGCAGAGGGACATCGTCGCACCCTACCTATACGATCACCTGCGATGGTCCTAGATCATCGCAATTCACGATATGGGGCGCCTGCAACGATATTAACGTGCAGATCGATGTCATCGCAGTCTGCCTATAGGGTCACCTGCAATGGTCCTAGATCATCGCAATTCATGATATAGGGTGCCTGCGACGATCTTGATGCGCAAGTAGCCCCAAAAAATTGACCCAACACACAAATTTGACCAATGAAAATCAATTTTAAAACCCTGAAAAGATAAAGCAGAAGAAGGTTACATGTTTAGCGGAGACGGTTTGTGAAATGATCCACCACACGCTCCGCAATCAACAATTGAAATTCGGGGAGCAAAAGGGCTTTGGAGCACTATTTGGGTAAATTTGCAAATGAAATGGTAAAATGGTGTTTTTGGCCTTTTTTATTGACTTTTATCACTTTTTATTTGCAAAATAATATTATTTTTATTTTATCCATACCCTAAAGTCTTAGTAACTTGGCAAAGTGTTGAATTTTGCAAATTAAAAGGTCTAGAGACGAGACGTTGGAACAAGGGTCCACCCATTTTTTTTCACATATTTTTCTTATGTACAAATCCTTTTAGGGTTTTTCAGGAAAAACTCCGAGCAGAGTCTTAATTCTTTCTCATGCTCGTGAAACCATGAGAATGTAATCAAGTATTTTGTCATTTTTTCAGACTCGCATTGGTAATACGAAAAACAAAACCTATGGAGTATCTTTTAAGCTCTTTTCAAGCTCCTTAAACATGAAAATATGGTCGAGAGATCTTGTTCTTTTCACGCTCGTAAAAGTATTTGAAGAAAACATCTGATGAGTGATAGGTTATCTATTTTTCGGTCTCGTCAGATCAACTTATAAAAAAGGACCCGATGGATCTCTTTTTAAGTGTTTTTCAGACTCTCTAAAATTGAAAAACCCTGAGTTTTCTTTCTTTAGACTCATTAAACAAACATCGGAAGACCCATATGGAATTGAACCACTCCTTCTTAGGGTTCGTTAAACATACTCTGAGAGACTCGTCTAAAGGATGAGCTTATATTTACAAGCATATTTTATCCTCCTCAAGCTTGCGTAAAAATAAAGAAGTACTCGCAAGAAATGGTGGCGAAAAATTGGGAAAGAAATGTGTCTCTATATTAGTAGTCGAAATAGTCGCTCTTGAACATGACACCCCCCTTCATCATTGTATCCGGGTTGGGAAATCCATTTGTCTCTCGTTTGACCATCCACAAGTTCATATGTTGGGTCCTCCTTGAGTCAATGTTGTCAAGACAATTGTCGTGTCGTTCATATGTTCAAGAGAAGTCCAACCTAAACAAGTCTTCTATCAAGTCAGTCATCTGTAGTTATAAATTTTCTACCATGTCGGTCTTCCCTATGTCAGTTTCGGATCACTTCATACTTTGATCTACTTCAAAATTTGTTACATATTTCGTGTCATTGATGAGGGATACATCAAGGCCCTCCTATGACGAGTTTTTTTCCTGTCAACTTCAACTCATTATCCAGAAACAAGATTTAGAAATCATTTAGTACATTAGAACCTGCAAGCCTCAATGGCACATTTCTTCGCTTTCGACAGTGTGTTCACATCATTGACCCTTGATTGAAAGATTTCATCGAGTGTTCGACTTCAACTCATTTATTCACATTTGTTGGCTTGTACTAGGGTACCTTGGGAGTCATTGACATCAATAGTGATTTCCCTCGCACTTGTTAACGATTTTCATCAATGATCGCTAATCAAGTGGTTTCTACCGTGTTCGACTTCAACACGTGTAATCACATGGCTAAACTCGTACTTAGGGACAATAGAAATGAAGACCCTAGATCTCGTCATGTTTTGGTCCAGGTTGTGATGGAGTATTCATGAGTTTGCATTAACACATAGATCCATTGTGTATGTCTTGTGGCTATGTTCGAATTTGAATTCTTTTAAAGCATAGATCCACAGTGTATTCATGGTGGCTATGTCGAATCATGATGGCATGGATCCACAGTGTATCTTTAGTGGTCATGACTCGCTTGACACTTATGATTAGAGTCACTTGTAATCTGAGCATGGGAATGCCTACCTCAGAAAATGGTATGTTATTATGTAGATGCTTGATTGTTTGCAGGTCTCTGATCGATGCGCTCCTTGTTTTCGACACACACATTCTACAAAGTATTTCAGTTGTCACGAGCTCTAGCTTCACACTTTGGGGGAAATTATGTTACACATTATTTTGGTCACCTCAGTGGTCAACTAACAACATGTGTTCATGTTCCCTGAAAATATTAAGAGAAGACTTTCTCCATGAGAAAAGTGATTTTCTTTCCTCTTTCAAAAACCATGTCAAGGAAAGTCGTCGCATCCTGCCATATGCATGAGATGCGACAATGCTTGATCGTCGCACTCTACCTTAAAACTGGACTGCGACGTCGTCGCATGCTGCTTGTGCATAGGGTGTGATGACGCTTAAAGCATAGGAAAAATCAAAATTCACGAATTTTCTAGAAGGGAATCTTCTAGAAGATAAGGTGGTCTCCGATCAGTTTGGATCTTATTTGTTTCTCTGATTTAGTGGGATCATCCTAATCTCCTCATCCATATCTCTTTCACACTATATAAAGAGGGATCTCTTATGGAAAAGTCTAAGGTTGAATAGGCTAAGATTTGTATGGCGAGTTCTACTTCAGATATGCTTGAGAGCTTTTCTTTAGTTCTTCAAGTCAAATTGTGGATCTTCTTCATTCAAGGCATTGGAGCAAAAGTGTGTGTGTTGAACCAAAGAGTCATTGAAAGGGAACCTTGCAACATCAAGGGATGGGTTGTATTCTCCACTTTCTATTTCATTTAATACAGCAATACATTTATTCCCTATAAAAGCATCTCGTCTTCTATTGTAATTCCTTGATCATATACATAGACTTCATTAGAATACATATATCTTTGTTTTCCCTCTTTGTTGGTTTGTGATTCTTAGACAGGCTTACTATTCTGCAAACTCAAGGAAGGAGCTACAAAGACAACACTAGAGAGGATCAAGCGTCATTTAAAAGGTATGTCACTTGTACCTCACTAAACTAGTTCATATGATAATGAAGTTTAAGGCGAAGTGTGTATTATGTTTTGTTTTGTTCTAGTTTCTTGTGGAAGTTAGGGAGATTTTCTTGTGTCCTCACTTATCGATTTGTCTGATAACACATAGAGAAGACAACTTTCTGATGTCATTTTGGGCACTTTGAGTTCTTGGTCATAGCTTTCGGGTTGACCAACGCACCAGCCACATTCCAATCTTGTATGAATCACATTTTTAGAGGACAGTTGTGGAAGTACCTTTTGGTATTCTTCGACGACACACTGATCTACAACAAGAATTGGGATCAAAATTTGGCACAATTGGAGGAGGTCCTGAGCATTATGCAGACTCAGTCATTATATGCCAAGGAATCCAAGTGTGGGTTTGGTATGAGATAACTTATGTACTTGGGGCAGATCATCAGTGAACAAGGAGTACAAGTACATCGAGAGAAGATCAGGGCAATTCTAGATTGGCCAACACCCAAGAACATCACCTAGATGAAGGGATTATTTGGGTTGCGCAGTTACTACAGGAGGTTCGTAAAAGGGTTTTCACAGTTAGGAGCGCCACTCACAGATCTGACAAAGAAGGGTGTTTTTCAGTGGACCGAAGAATCACAGTGTACCTTCGAGAAAATGAAGGAGGTTATGAGCACATGCCTTTTGTTCTAGAGTGTGATGTTTCAGGAGTGGGAATTGGAGCAGTTTTGATGCAGAGAGGTCACCCCATTGTTTTTTAGTGCAGGAAGCTCAATGAGTCGGAGAGACTCTATTCTATATACGACAAGGAAATGTTAGCCATCATGCATGCATTGACAAAGTTCAAATAGTATTTGGTAGGCAGCATATTTTTGGTGAATACAGATCACAATAGTTTGAATTATTTCCTAGATCATAGAGACCTCAATGAGAGGCAGCAAAAATGGGTCTCTAAGATCCAGACTTTAACTGTGACATTGAGTGTGTTAAACCTGAAAGGAATGTCGTAGTCGATGCCTTATCTAGGAATCCAAAAGGTTGCTCAATAATTGATATATGCACAGACTGGAAGGCACACTTGCTAGTAGAGTACTCCAAGAACAAATTCTCCTGCGAGGTAATGGATGGGCAAGTGGTGGATGATAGATATCGGGTATTGGACGACATCATCTTCTATAAGGACCAGATCTACTTAGTTCCAGAATCTACCTTGAAAGAAAAGATTTTGAAGGCTTGTCATGACTCACCCATAACCGAACATCAAGGTTCTTGAAGACGTACTTGCAGATCATGGAGATATTCTCGTGGAAGGGTCTCAAGGATGTGTTATCACTCCAGGAGTCTTTCCCTGACTGAAAAGAGAATGAGCTTGGTAACTTAACTTATTCTTTCAATGTTTACTCAAGTGGATCAAGTCGGGTGACTGATACAAGGTTTATTCAATCAAAACATGCATAGACATAATCATATAGACAAGGCTTTTAGCTAACTCTGTTTAGAGGACTTAATAAAGGTGAATGTGTGGAGAGATCTTATCCTATCAACAGAAACATACATAAACAATATATATGAATGGCCAATATAATAAGCAAGGAATACTTGTAAAGTTTGGTTTATCAGAGTAATGACAAGATGACAATTCTCAGACACTAGATAAGCATAAGAAATGAAAAAAATCATTCAAATACAAGCATAGAATGGACAAGAGGTAAATCTGAACATTATAGGCAAAAGAAGCTTATATTATGAAATGTTATGAGAAGTTTGGGAGTACAAGCAATGTATAATTCCCCAAAGTCGAACCCTTTAGTCTATAAAACTGATAGGCTTTATAGCCTTTACAAATAGTTTCAGATCCTCAAAAGATGAATCTGATAACCTCTTCTCCTATCTCAAATTCGAATTTGTGAGGTGGCTGGAAAAGACAGAAATTTCTGGAAATATGTTGCTCAAAGATTGACCCATATCTCTCCAACAAAAACTGTTGTGTACAAACTCGAAGAGGCTTTTGTATATTTGTTTGTTGTGAGAAAAAACCTCTCTCAATTCTTTGAGATTCATTTTCATTTTCTCAGGATCTACATTTCAAAAACATGTGTCAAACAGGGAAATTCTGAGATCCGAAAATTAGGGCTCGGAGATGAATTTGATTCTCCAAATCTATGACACCTGTAGGAAAAATGAGAGAGGTTATTGTTCTTTGACATGTGAGAAACAAAAACCTCCGTCCGTTTCTCAAAATGATTATCCAGTCGCTCAGAAACATTATTTGAAAATGATGACTCATCGCAGTAAAAACAGATTTTTCTGCACTTTTGGTGGCTAAAATAGCCCCGAATTTTGGATTTAAGATGTCGAAAGCTAGGGCTTCATGTGGCTTAGAAGCCCTTTTGGGAAGGCGCTTAGCCACCGAAACCTGAGTTTTGGTTTTTTTGAAATAAAAACCAAATCCAATGTTTTTCAATCTTTATTACAAACATACGGCTCTCAAAAATGAACCTTAAAAATTTTAGAAATGTATTTTTCAATGACTTCCTATCACCTAAATAAAAAAATTTGACTTTGTTATTTGAGGAGATAACATCTGGCTCCTTCTAGGGATGAAAACCTCCTTGCGAGGTTTCCAAGAACCTAGTAGTTCCAATCGCCTTTAGCATTGGGCATGGAGTCATCTGGCTTATACAATTGATCTTCTGCAAACCTGTAACTTGCATGTAGCCTTTAACATTGGGCTATGGAGTCGTTTTTCCTTTAGAACTGATCCCCTACAAACCTATCGTCTGCGTGTAGCCCACCTGTAGCCTTTACAAGATATCTAGATCCTGGAAAAATGGATCAAATTTACTTAAAATGGAAAGTCAAACAGAGTTCCAAGAGAATAGGAAAAGATCTTATTTACTAGGTCAACTCCTTATCTCAATTATCTTCATGTCCTTCAAAATCTTCGATAGCTGCAATAGAACCTTAGAGACTGATAGAGAATCGAAATTGCCACCTTTGCCCAAAATATAGTTTTTTGCCAAAATTAGGTAGCAAATTTAATATTCTCCTCTTACTGGCACCTTTTAAAACTGGAAGAAAAACCCAAAAAATGATGCCTTTAATTATTATATGTCGTTATAAAACATCCTCAAGGCATCTGGATCAGAAAATCTCGGATCTGTGCAAAAATGGTAGCTTTCTACCACGTTCTATGTGTTAATGTTTATGTCATTATTATAGTTCTTTGCATTTCAATAGATAAGAGCAATATAAGAACAAGATCAATGAGAAATACACATTCACAAGAGACATAGCATTTATCCTGGGAAACCCTCTAGGGGAAGAAAACCCAGCAAAAACTTCCTTATCATAAATTGCTAATACAATGTTCAAGAGATAACTCAAACCAATACAGATAGTCCTCTCCAAGAAATGTGCCACTCTTCTCCTTCTCTCTCACTGGTAAGTTGCAGCTTGCCTCTCAAGAATGAGCAAGTGTGTTGTTTGATAAAGTGAGGCACTAGCCTCTCTATATATACAAGACTGGCATGTGTGAAAGGTCTTCTCTGGCAGGGTCGACCTCTCACTCTGGGTGGGTGAACCCACCTTTAATTTAATTTAGGGTCTCAATGATAATTGTTGGGGCCGACTTCTTATTCTGCCTATTACAATTGTCTAATGACCAATCCAAAAAAGAGGATTTGGTCCTAATACAATTACCGACATGATTAATCCACAATGTGGATTAATCCTATGAATAAAATAACAATAATAATAAGAATACTCTTCGCAGTTACATTATTTCAACACTCCCCCTTAACAAGAAGGGTCTTCTTCAACAGCATCAGGCGAGAGAGGTCTGCATCATCAGTGGCATCAAGAGGACAGTATCATCAATATCATCTTGGAACATTKGCTAGCATATTTATGAGTCATCGAAAGTTTTCTTCATCGACGGCATCATCATTCTCGAAAGAATGCGATCATCATCTGCATCAATATGTATCAATAAAAATGATACCTCATCATAGCACTAGGCTGGCACATCACAGTACTACACTAGCTCAATGTCACAGCTATTAAGCTGGTAGCTCAGTGTCAGTCACATCTTGCTTTACGTCTAACAACTAGGTCAGAAGCAAGGTATATATATATCATCTTGCTTTACGTCTAACAACTGGGTCAGAAGCAAGGTATATATATATCATCTTGCTTTATGTCTAACAACTGGGTCAGAAGAAAGGAACACATCAACATCTCGCTTTGCGTCTAACAACGAGGTCAGAAGAGAGGAATCATCTTGCTTTACGTCTAAAAAATGGTCTGGTGTTCATCAGGTACATCAGCGATCCAATAATCTGTTTGTACAGTGTGGCATCTATCAAGTGTGACGAAGTATCGACCAGCAGCTTCAGCTTCGCTTCCATGGGTGTATTCATGGGCTTACATTCTAACATGTCAAATCTCTTTAAGATCTCGACCGTCTACTTCCCTTGGTTAAGGAAGATTCTTTCTGGATTCTACCATACCTCAAGGCCTAAGAAGTAATGCATTAGACCAAGGTCTTTCATTTCAAATTCTGCAGCAAGTCTCTTTTTACATTCAGTGATGAGCTTTTCTTCTTTTCTGAAATACAAGAGAGAGTATTTTTCTTACCCGTCATTTGTTTTGATGCACCGCTATCAATGAGCCACGTGTCCTCTCCAGGTGATACAGATCTTGAGAGAGCTGAGATCAAGACATGGTCCTTAATCATCTTCATAGGTGGTTCTTCATCTTCGGCTATGTGAGCATGTTATCTTTTGTGCTTCCTCTTGTATTCTTCTCTTCTGACTAGACAAGAATTTGCCTTGTGTCCCATCTTATCACATTGATAGCATTGTATAGATGAGAGATCTCGTCCCTTGCGTTGTCCTTTCTTCTGAAAATTTCTTGGGTGAGATTCTTGGTTGTTGAATTTGTTTGATGGTTGAGGTTCTCTATGAGATTCCCTTTTGAAGTAGGGTTTCTTCCTTCCTCCTTTTGTATGAGTAGCTAGGGATTGATCATCATCCCTTGCTAGTAGTCCTTCACAGTTGGCTACCCTTGTCTCTTCTTGGATGCATTCTTCCCATAGGCTCTCAAACTACAGTTTCTCGTTTCTGGCACATACGGACTGGATGAAAGCATCCCAAGGTCTTGTGAGACCATTTAGGGTCGTTATTACGAATTCATCTTTGTCGATGGTGTCTCCAATCGCTTTTAACTTTTCTTTAATTTATGAGAATCGGGAGAAATATTCTTGAATCATTTCTCATTTCTGCATCTTGGTATTCTTCAATTGAGATCTTAGATTCATCTTTCGGTTGATGTTCTTTCCTTCATATAGTTTGCTTAGAGAGTCAAACATTTCCTTCGGAGTTTTCTTGGACGATACATACGGGATCAGGTGGTCTTTGATTGAATCTGCAATGATTCTTTGAGCCCTGATTGAGTCCTTCTGATGCTTTGCTTTCTCTACGGCATCTTCAGGTTCCTCCACTTCTTCTTTGATCAATTTTGCTAGGTCATTCTTTGCAAGGATCAGACCAATCATATACTTCCAGGCACGGAAGTTGTCTATGCCTTCTAGTTTCTAAACAAGCTTTGTGCTTGCAGACATCTTGTACTTGAGGCTACGAAAATGACCAAAAAATGAAAATGTTTAAAATCAAATTTTGACCTTACCAGGAGGTGCGCGCTTGGATGAGGCGAGTAGCCTGGTGTACTTCGATCTGAGAAAATCCAATTTTTACCCCTTCAAATCTGATCTGCGGATTTCTGGACTGGTGCTTCTGGTACTTCTGGTACTCTGGTACTTCTGGAACTGGTTTTCTGGTACTTTTGTGAAACGAGGGTTTCACTTTGCGGAAGATCCAGCCACTGAAAATATGCGCTCTAAGTGACAAAATGATCCTTGGGGGAGAGCACAGCTTTCTAGGTGGTTTTAGGGATGAAAAGATTCACTTTTGCAAAACCCTAATTTGCAGGTACTACAACAATGACGTTTCTCTCTTGCGAAATATGTTTCCTTCAAGTTGGCTCTGATACCATGTTAATGTTTATGCCATTATTATAGTTCTTTGCATTTCAATAGATAAGAGCAATATAAGAACAAGATCACTAAGAAATACACATTCACAAGAGACACAACAGTTATTCTGGGAAACCCTCTAGGGGAAGAAAACCCAGCAAAAACTTCCTTATCATAAATTGCTAATACAATGTTCAAGAGATAACTCAAACCAATATAGATAGTCCTCTCCAAGAGATGCGCCACTCTTCTCCTTCTCTCTCACTAGTAAGTTGCAACTTGCCTCTCAAGAATGAGCAAGTGTGTTGTTTGATAAAGTGAGGCGCTAGCCTCTCTATATATACAAGACTGGCACGTCTGAAAGGTCTTCTCTGGCAGGGCCGACCTCTCACTCTGGGTGGGTAAACCCACCTTTAATTTAATTCTGGGTCTCAATAATAACTGTTGGGGCTGACTTCTTATTCTGCCTATTACAATTGTCCGATGACCAATCCGCAAAAGGGGATTTGGTCCTAATACAATTACCGACATGGTTAATCCACAATAGGGATTAATCCTATGAATAAAATAACAATAAGAATAAGAATACTCTTCGTAGTCACATTATTTCAACACTATGCTTTCGGTGGCTAAGAGAGCCAAAATCTGTGCCTGTAAGCCACTGAAAGCTCCTATTTCAGTGGCTAGTGAACGGTTGAAATGTCCGCCTAAGCCACCAAAAAGTCTGCTTTATAACAGTTGACAAAATTTGCAAAAATGCATTTTCTCTTAACTTACTGATCTTTAAGGTTGCTCTTTTAAGTCTTCTGTAGTGACCATGTGACCTCTAACACCTTGCACAGCGTATGTTTTGATGAATAACATATCCATAAATGATACTACAAGCTAATAGTGATTGGTTACAATCCAATCAAATAGTCAATGAAGCCTCTATTTTAGATATTGATGCATCAGAAAGTAGATGAACATATTCAGATATCAGAGTTCTCTACTTATATCTAGTTTCACCTTTGAACATTTATGTAATCATACATTCCCTTTCCATCTTTGTGCACGAACTATGGGCTTTCCAAACCGTTGAAGACGAAGATTTATCTTTTAACTGTGTTCTATTTATTCATGAAATCAATCAACTAAAAAAAAAATCTACTTGCTCATAGGGTGAGCTTATTCTCTCTGCCTACTCCTACTCTAACCAGATCTGCAAATTAATTAAGTGAAGGTTGACTTCCATAGCAGCCATTCAAGCAACTTTAAAACTGAAAGGACCTTGTCTTTGTCATCGATCAATAAATGATTTCTGAAATGTAATAATAGTGATAAGAACTCATTCAAGAAGCCATACTCACCCAAAAACATGTGCGAGCTAAGGAAATCTGAAATTTTCGGGTTCTCTGGAATGTATGATTCCATGAAGGCTACCACCAGATCTTTGGAAGGAAGATCAAAAACATGTTGATCCACAAAAAACTCTTACTCAGCCATTATTGTTCCTCTGCTAGAAGACTGATCACTTTCTAGTTCTCTTGAGATCAACTTGTGATCATAAAAAACTACAATTTCCTCATCAGAATAATGCTCACAATATGATGATGGAGCAATGTTTAAATGACAAGGACTATGATCAGCAAGGAACATGTAATTTCCTATGCAATCATTGGTTACCATAGATTCATTCTGATTTACAAACTGATCATAAACTTCAGACTCATACATGTCTCTGGAGTACTCTGCAAATGTTGAAGAGTTCAGATCCGAATCTGAAATGAGCTCATGTGCTTGTTGTCGTTCCAGATCTGCTTTACCTTCATTACCTTCCTGTTCAAAATCTGAATTGTACTGACATTTTGCTTTCTCATGTGCATGCAGATTTTCAAAGTCAACCGACTCTCGGATCCTCCTCTCGGATCCTCCTTGAAACATGGATGTTCTCCTCCACTCCTTGAGCATCTTCAAACAATTGTGTTAAGGATGAGGACTTCATTTCCAACAAGAGAAGTACTAAATCCGAATGTTGAGCCATAACATAGTACAACATGGAAACCATCTCAGTGGGTCGGATCTCCAAAGGCATGTCATGATAAATGCGATAGAACCTTCGATTGAAGACATGAAAAGCTTCATCCGGCTCTCTTTTCAAAGCATGAAAATCAGCAAAGTAAGAATCTAATGATTTGTTCTTGCCCCAATACTTCAAGAAAACATTAGAGAAATCGATCCATGAGCCAATAGAATCAGCTCTCAGATCCTTAAACCATACAGAAACGTCTCTGATCAAGGACTTGGAGAAAAATCTCATAATCACATCTTCATGAACAATCTCAAATCGCTCAACAAAATCCTCAAAGGATTGCAAGTGCCTCTCAGTTGAAACTTGTTTCTCTCCAGAAAATTGTGGAAGATATTCATAACAGTCAAGAGGATAAGGATGAAGGAGATAGGGCAACCTCAAAGCTTTGAACATCTTCATCCTTATCTTAATTTGAAAAGCAATGGGTTGATTATGAGAGCTAACATGTTGATGACAAGGTTCAGCAGTAATGCCACAGGGTGTTGAGCTATGGACAAGGTTTGAACCAGTTTGGACCACTGTAAGGTTACATGGTTGATCAAATTCAAGGGAAATTTGAATACAATGATCATCTTTATGAACGGGATGAGGTATAGGTACTAAATCAACATCTACAATATAGGCATTATGCAGATCTTCTTCTTCTAAAGACGGATATATACAAGAAGGATGATGATTTTCTGAATATACAAAACAAAAAATAATTCTCTTTACATGCAAAGGGAACAGCATGAAAGAGTTGATAAAAAACAACAACAGTTCATGAAACAGACTAATGAACTGATACCTGGATTTGGAATTCAGCCTCTTCATCTTCTGTGAATCGAATCATTCCCAGTGGAATCTTTAATCGTGGAGTTGAGGCAGATGATACAGACAATTCTGTGTCCTCCTTTTGTTTGCCATCAAAATTCAAATCTATGTCATTCTTCCCAAGGAAGCTTTCTTCATTTTGTTCCCCGGCAACGGTGCCAATTTGTTATCACTCCAGAAGTCTTTCCTTGACTGAAAAGGGATTGAGCCTGGTAACTTAACTTATTCTATCAATGTTTACTCAAGTGGATCAAGTCGGGTGATTGATACAAGGTTTACTCAATCAAAACATGCATAGACATAATCATATAGACAAGGCTTTTAGCTAACTCTGTTTAGAGGACTTAATAAAGGTGAATGTGTGGAGAGATCTTATCCTATCAACAGAAACCTACATAAACAATATATATGAATGGCCAATATAATAAGAAAGGAATACTTGTAAAGTTTAGTTTATCGGTGTAATGACAAGATGACAGTTCTCAGACACTAGATAAGCACAAGAAATGAAATAAATTATTCAGATACAAGCATAGAATGGACAAGAGGTAAATCTGAACATTATAGGCAAAAGAAGCTTATATTATGAAATGATATGAGAAGTTTGGGAGTACAAGCAATGTATAATCCCCCAAAGTCGAACCCTTTAGTCTATAAAACTGATAGGCTTTATAGCCTTTACAAGCAGTTTCAGATCCTCAAAAGATGGATCTGATAACCTCTTCTCGTATTCCAAATTCGAATTAGTGAGGTGGCTGGAAAAGACAGAAATTTCTGGAAATATGTTGCTCATATATTGACCCATATATCTCCAACAAAAACCGGTGTGTATAAACTCGAAGAGGCTTTTGTAGATTGGTTTATTGTGAAAAAAAACCTCTCTCAATTCTTTGAGATTCGTTTTCATTTTCCCGAGATCTGCATTTCAAAAACATGTGTCAAACAAGGAAATTCTGAGATCCGAAAATTAGGGCTCAGAGATGAATTTGATTCTCCCAATCTATGACACCTATAGGAAAAATGAGAGAGGTTATTGTTCTTTGACATGTTAGCAACAAAAACCTTCGTCCGTTTCTCAAAATGATTCTCCAGTCGTTCAGAATAATCATTTGAAAATGATGACTCAGTGTAGTAAAAACAGACTTTTCTGCACTTTCGATGGCTAAAATAGCCCCAAATTTTGGGTTTAAGCTGTCGAAAGCTAGGGCTTTCAGTGGCTTAGAAGCCCTTTTGGGAAGGTGCTTAGCCACCGAAACCTAAGTTTGGATTTTTTGAAATAAAAAACAAATCCAATGTTTTTCAATCTTTATTACAAACATAAGGCTCTCAAAAATGAACCTTAAAAAATTTAGAAATGTATTTTTCAATGATTTCCTATCACCTAAATAAACAAATTTGACTGTGTTATTTCAGAAGATAACAGGATGATGTGTTGAGACACATCTAAGAGTGTGGGACTTGTCAATAGAACAAGTCCAAGCAGACACACCCAGTTGGGTTACTTCAGCCTCTACCCATTCCGGAGCAAAAGTGAGAGAGTATTTCCATGGATTTCATTACAAGACTACCTTGGGTGCAGGGTAGGGACTTTATTTTTGTGGTGGTCGAAACACTGACCAAGTTTACACATTTTATTTCCATACCCACAGACTACAAGGCCAACCAGGTGGCAGAGTTGTTTTTCAAGGAGATCTTCAGGTTGCATGGGCTCCCCAAGCAGATAGTCAATGACAGGGACGAGCGCTTCATCAACACATTTTGGCAGGAACTATTTAGGCTAGTGGGTACATAGTTGGCCACTAGTACCAGTTACCATCCCCGGACAAATGGGCATACACATATCATCAAGAAATGGGTGGGGGGGAATATGAGGAATTATATAGGAGGACATCAACGCACATGGATGAGATGGTTTCATATGGGTGAGTATTGTTACAAAGCAACATATCATATCTCCATCTGGATGTCACCATTTAGAGCTTTATATGGATACAACACACCTTCTCTCTGGGGACAATGTTTGGGGATAGCAGGGTCCCTGGGGCCAAGGATTGGATAGAGAAGAGTCAAAGGATCCTATAGGCAATAAAAGAAAATCGGTAGGCAGCATTGTTACGAGGAAAATCTCTCTATGGCTAGGGTAAACCACAACAGATGGAAATTACTGCAGAAATCAACTCTCTTCTCAAGTGTGCTATGAAAACAAATATGCTAGCAATACAAGATAAAAGGCCTACCTCATTCAGACATTCAATGAAGTCCATCGTTGAGCACTTAACCCAAAGCAATATACCTGCAACTAGTCCTCAACAATCGAGCAAAGCAAGCATATGGTGATATTATATAATGTTAGCACATTCAATAGCATAATCCATTAATAAACATGAAAAATACGTCCATGGAATAATAATTCAATATATTTGCAAGATATCAATTGGACGGGAAAAGAGTATTTCTATTAATAAATTATCAGCAAAAGTGAAAATGTTACAGACTTTCGTGTGGACATTGTTCGGAACCAAGAAACTAAGTTCCTTCCAGCTGGGCCTCCACCACTTCAATCATCCACCAAAGGCAAGCTCATAAGAGAGAATCAATGAGGTTCTCAATCAATAAGGGAAGAGCTTGGGGGTTGAACACTATGTTCAGACTTGAAGGACAAAGGGATGCAGACTCAATATGAAGTAAATAATTCCTCCAGAGTAACTTTGCTCTCAAAGTTGAATTCTTTTTCCTCTTTCCATAGCTCGGAATTGGCCCATTTATAGCCTTCAAAATGGAACTAAAGGGCCAAGTCGGAACAGTTCCAGTATATGGAAGGCCACTGATCATAGATATCTTGTCATGACATGGAAACCCGGCATTAATTTTCATTTTCTGGCATAAATCCCAATGTACGCGGGTTGTAGTGGAGCAGCATGCATATACGCATGTTGTATAGTGTTCAAGATGCATACATGTGGAAAAATATTTATTTTCATCTCTGGATCTTACAAACAGGGATGATAAGTCTGCATGGGGAAATGGAAAAATACCTTCTGGGCAAGATTTCATAGGGTGAGTCAAATCTTGTTATAACAAGCACATAACCAACAGAATATGTATGTAGATAAACAAAGGACAGAGCGCATTTTTGCGGTGGGGGATTTGGTTTTTCTGCGACTACAGTTGTACCGGCAGTCTACGTTGAAGGGAAGCGGAGCAGAGAAGTTAAAACCCAAATTCTACGGGCCATTCAAGGTCGTCAGGGGAGTGGGCGAAGTGGCCTACGAGCTCGAGCTACTAAAAGGTAGCAAGATACACAATGTGTTCCACGTTTCTTGCCTTTAGAAGGAAGTGGGGCAATAGGTTACCACTTCAGAGGAGTTACCACCATTGGATGAGGAGGGCCAATTGGAGTTGGTGCAGAAGGACGTACTCGAGCACATGGAGTGCATGTTGAGGAGCAAGATCATCAGGGAGTGCTTGGTCAAATGGAGGGGACTTCCAGTGGAGAATACCACATGGGAGGGAGAGCACTACAACACTTGGGCTTGATGTTGCTTGAGGACAAGCAATCTCGGGAAGGGAGGAGGATTGTGATCTCTCGTTCCCAATGATGACCACAATAGGGAGCGACTTAGTAGTCTACCAGTTCCCGTAGAATATAAATAGGCATAGAGGGGAACAATTTCTCTAATAAATGTCAACTCATCAAAGTTTAATCAAAAAGCAACATTAAAAGGGAAAAGTGATTTAAGTGATAAAGTGAATGTCTAATTAGACTAAAAAGGGGATCGACTTAAGTGAATAATAAATCAAAACTTAGGGAAAATTCACTTAGTCTATGCATGTCAACAAAGAATTAGACAGAGGAGGTATAAAGGGGGTGAATACGACCTAATTCCTCATTATTGGCGATTATTGATTTAAGAAACTGGTTCTAGAGGAGAGGAAGTCGACCTCGATTGTTTTGTGGGTTTCTAGAGAAAACCAACACCATATATCGGTTTCGATGTTGAGAGACACACCCTATCCATTGGAATGATAATCCAGGTTCTTCACTAATATTCAGCAGCAGCATACAGATCCAGTCTAGCCATTGTGCATTCGGCAGGTGAGGGCGTGAGGGTTTTAGGAGACTTCTGGAGGTAGCCAGACCCATCCAGGATAGAGCCAGTTGATCCCTTCCAACCCATTGGAGAGGGAACCAAAGCGCATCTTTTGAGACTAGTATCAGTCTATTCCAACGAAGTAATCTCCCAGAGTGTGATTTCCAGCCAGGAAGTGTGCAGCTCCTGAGGATACTCAGACAGGGTTCCAGAGGGATAATCAGGTCAAATCTGACGATTCCCTTCCGACCCGGTACAAAGGGTACTAGGGGCCACTCATTAAGACAAACATAGTCAAATTCCAATGGTAATATCATCCAGGGCGTGGCAGTGAGATTCAGGAAGTGCGCAAACCCCGGGGGAGTCTAGTCGGGATTCCTACATGCTAGTAGGGGTCAGATATTCAAGCAGATAGTCAGGGAAAAGATACTACACAACAGTACAACCATTTTGAGACAGTTTTCAGGCCGACCTCTCACACTGGGTGGGTAAATCCACCTTTAATTAAATCTGGCCCTTTCATTATAACTGCTGGGGCCGACTTCTTATTCTGCACATTGTAATTGTCCGATGACCAATCCGCAAAAGGGGATTTGGTCCTTATACAATTACCGACTAGATTAATCCTCAATGGGGATTAATCTAATAATAAAAATAATAATAATGACATGATTAATCCACAATGGGG
>JASDQU010308137.1:16042-33989 GCA_032191745.1 Picea mariana | reverse complement strand
TTATATACAACTTAGACTAAGAGGGAGCTCTTCAGCAGAAGTTAAGACTTGGGTCTTTTACATTACTTTCTGAGCTTGAAGTTTTGGCAGAAACCAGGAGAGATATTTCTCTCACAGGGTAAACGTGCAGTTGATGTGCTACGTAGATTTGGCATGATGGACAACAAGTCCATAAGCACCCAAATGATCTCTAATCTAAAGAAACTACGAGATCAGGCCAAAAGTTCAGATCCAGAAGATCCCACCTTATATCGACAGATCATTGACTTATCTCGTACATACTAGACTAGACATCTGTTATGTTGTAAATACTCTCTGCCGGTTCATGTGTGAACCGAAGCATTTACATACAAGCATATTCTGAGATATGTTTCCAGTGGAGGTGTAATGTTCCATGTTTTTACAGATTCAGTTTGGATGGGCAATACAGTGAATCAGAAGAGTACTTTCGGAGTGTTGCTTCAGTTTGGGTTCATAAATGATTTCCTGATCCAGCAGGAAACAGGGCTCCATAGCCTAAAGCACTGAAGAGTCAGAATACATTGCTGCAAGCAGAAAAGCAGTGTGGCTTAGGAAGCTACTCTTCGACTTGTTCAGTTCAGAGCTTGAACCCATAGTCATTCACTATGACAATCAGATCTGTGTAAAGCTCATCGAGAATTCAGTGTTTCATGACAGATCGAAACACATTGAGATGAGATATTACTATGTCTGGTACATGGTTTAGAAGAACGTTCTCAGCATTCAATATGTTTCGATAGCAGAACAAACAATAGATATTTTCACCAAGCCACTGTCTCTGACAAAGTTTGTATACTTTAATAATAAGCTTGGTGTAGCTGAGAATGCCTCTCTTGCTGAGAGGGAGTGTTAAATTTATCGCAGCTACAAGAGCCATTCTCCGGGAGGATGGAAAAGACCCTAGCTGAGACCTAGGGCCCCCAAGTGCACCCCTGGGGTTTCTTGGTCTGGGACCAAACAGTCAGTGCCATGGCAAAAGACCCTTGTAAGGGCCCCTAGTATATGACTGGGGTTCTTGGTCTAGAACCAAGCAGCTAAAGCCCCTAGATATGTCTAAGGCCCCTGGAAATGTCTAGGGTACCCATCCCTGAGCCATGGGTTGATCCTTGGTCTTGTACCTTGGTGGATAAGACCCCTGAGAGGGCCCCCAGTAGATGACTAGGGTTCTTCATCTGGTACCAAGCAGTAAAGACCCCTTAGAGGGCCCCTAGTAGATGACTGGGGTTCTTGGTCTGGTACCAAGCAGTAAAGACCCCTAAGAGGGCCCCCAGTATATGACTGGGGTTCTTGGTCTAGGACCAAGCAGCTAAAGCCCCTAGATAAGCCTAGGCCCCCTCGAAATGTTTAGGGTACCCATGTCTGTCGCATGGGTTGATCCTTGGTCTTGGACCTTGGTGGATAAGACCCCAGAAAAAGTTCTAGGGCTACTTGATCCTCGATCAAGTATTTTGTTGGTACACGACCTTCCTTGAAGAAGGACATAACCACATGAGGGATAAGTCCCATATGCAATGATGATAAAATAATAAGTTCACCATGAAAAATGAAGGAATGAGTATTGCCACTTTGCTAACCCTCCTCTACCTTAACTTGTGTTGGTTTGGGGTTTTTATGTTATTTTTGTTTTAAGGGTTAATTAAGTTTAAATTAAAATATTTATCATACCATGTTTAACCTGTTTAATTTAAACATGATATTTTAATTATTATTTTGATTTAACTTTACCCCTAACCTAAACTATAAATAGAACCCCCCCCTTTCTCACATAACACACTCTTTTGCATCACTTTGCCTCTAATGTAAGCGTTGATCTCTCTTTTGTTGCGGCCCTTGTCTACTGTTGTTGGAGTCCTGTGTGAGATTTGTTGTGGCCCTTTTTTGCTGGTGAAGACTCTCCTTGCTGCGGCCTCTTCTAATTTATGTTGGGGGTTTGTGTGATACAACCCTCCTTTCTGCTAGTGTAAGTCTGCTGTGTGAGGCAAAACCCTCTCTTCTCATCTGTTGTGTGGGGTGCGACCCCTCTTCCCATATGCTGTGGTAAGTCTATTGTGTGAGGCACAACCCTCTCTTCTCATCTGCTTTGTGGGGTGCGGCCCCTCTTCCCATATGATGTGGTGAGTTTGTTGTGTAGGTTGCGGGCCCCTTTTCTTTTCTGCTGTGTGAAGCATATGAGGTGCAACCTCTCTCTCTTGCTGTTGTGATGAGATTGTAGGGTGCGACATCTTCTCTACCATTGTGGGGTATTTCTTTAAGCCGCGGCCTCCCTTAATGTGTGAGGGTTTGTCCACAGTTTTCATGTGTGAGGGTTTGTCCATAGTCTTTCCTATGTGAGAGTTTTGGATGTCTTAAGCAAACTTTGTTTGGGGGTTTGACTGTGTAAAGTCCTTCTGGTTCTATTCCTTTGGTGGCAAGAAAGTTCCTTCATCTTTTGGAAAAAGATCCACCTCATATGGGCATCTATGAACTGAACCTTGTCTGAGCATAATAAAAATGGTTCTACATCTCTTGTGGTTGCTGTGACTTCTTCAGAGGTAAGGTTTCAGGACAAGGTAAGCTATCTACTAATCACCTTCAGATCTGAACTTTGTTTTTGACTTCAGTACTTTGATCTATATAGATTTTTGTATCAGCATTGACAGTTTGTAGATCTGAACTGTATATTGAGTTTACCTCTTGTTTCTACAATTGTGATTTACTGTTTATGATCAGTTTGTTTGAGATCTGTAGATCTATGTAAAATCTAAGTCTAGCATTATAGATCTGAACCACTGTCTTACTCTTTATCTATGTTATCATATCTCTTAGATCTGTACAAGTTTCATTCCAACATTGAAGATCAGATCTAATGTTTATTCTAGATCTGTTTAAACTATTTAGATCTGGGCACACTTGCGTGTTCTCTCCATTCAAGTAGTGTAGACTTGTTTTATTGATATAATATCTAGTTAAAAATTAAAAGATACTTCTATTCTGCTTTACTACCCTAATTCTAAGATGGTTTCAGAGCTTAGGGCATAAAGAGCTCAAGATTTACATACTTGAGCCTGCGAAGATCCTCTCTTGAAGTTTGTTTTGCAGATCAGAAGTAAGGAATGGCTTCCTGTGTAGATTTGAGAAGGAAACATGTTTTCATTTTTGGTTAAGCTACAAGGTAAGCAAATACCTTCAGCAGTCCTATTACCTCTTCTGAAAAGAAAACTGTTTATTGGTCATTTATGCTTTGGAAAGGAACTTGAATTATTTCCATTTCTAACTATTAGAAAATGACCTGAACAGATTGAACATAAGAAAGTTCAATATCTTCAATTTTTTGTGTATTAGTAGTCAAGTGATACCAGACAGCCTTTTTCTACATGCTATAGCTGCAAGCATTAGAATTGGTCTAGAGACCTCTTCTAGCTTATAACCTTGTCATCAGAAAGGCACTCCTTGGAATCTATTTCTGCTTATTTAAATCTCTGTGTCACTTTCAGACTTTGAAAGTTTTGGAGGTTGTAAACACTGTCTCTCTCTGGTAAGTAAGATCTGAATGACTGTGGCAAGATCTGCCTCTATTTGGCAAGTAAGATCTGAATGAGTAGTTTGGCCTTTGTTTAGCAAAGCTCGTTCATCACACCATGTTTTCTCTCTACTGGAACTACCCCTATGACAAGAATATATTCTTTACATTTTCCTTTTTGATTGACATGAAAGACTATCTTGTTTATACATGTGTGAGATGCAAGTTTGGGTGCTAAAGAATAACTTTTATTTTTATTTTTGGTGGAGTGACCAATGCGAGTTGGGAGAGTTTCCATGTTAGGAAAATCTAGAGGCTAGGGTCTATTATCTCTAGAAGGGACTCTTGGTAAATCCTCTAGTTTACCCTTGCTCATCTACTGATTTCGAAGTCTTTTCTTTTCTACTGTTTGACAAAAAAAAAAACTAAATGATAAACTCAGTTGAGAGAGGGTAAGAGTTAGTCAAAGGTCTGATACAAAATACTTGGAAATGTAATCTTCATCTTAAGATGATAAGTAATACTTCTAATGCTTGGTAAGTGCTCTGCTTTCATTTGATAAGCCTTTGGCAAAATACAATGGCTTTAACAAAACTACTGATAAAGGATTTTAAAACCGTGTAACCTTACTAAATGACAACACCTTATGCACTCAGTATGTTTTTGTACTACAAAGAGTACTCAAGCCTTAAAGTTAACCACAATACATGAGAGGTGGAAACTTTGAAACAACTTTGGTACTTGGCTTTGAAGAAAAACATGTGTGGGTAAACTTTTGTAAGAACATAATTTGTTATTACTGTTTTTGGCCTCATTCTTTGACGTATTGTTTGCTTATGGATGAATATACACAGGACAATAGGATATTCTCTTAAGGATATTGAATTTCCTTAAACTAACAGATTTATTTCTACATACACAGAAGAAGTCTTAGATAATTTGAGTTGGTAGCATGAAGCAAAGTTCATGCATATCTTAAGCCTAAGCAAGTTTCATGGATACTTCATGACTACAAATGACATCAAGACAAATATGTCTTTCTTCCTGTCATCTTTATGTATCCATATCTCATTTGATTACTGTCAGAATCTCATGTGTATTTTTATGACCAAGGAAGCTGTACTTATTTTGATGCAAGCTAAGTTTTTCTCCCTGGTTGGAAACCCAACTGTTTGTTTAGTCTGTTATGAAAAACAACATGTAACTTTGGGCCACTGGTTAAACAGTACAACATTTTACCTTGACAGTTGGGTTATCTTTGTTTTGAGAACCCTATCCCTTTTTCATTGAATTTGAGCCATTGGCACATGAGCTCTGAAGTCTGATTCAACTTTACATATTGAACTTGGTAATGACACCAAGAACATCTTGAAACGATATGAATATCAGATCAGAGTCAAAAGTTTGTATAGGTTCAGAGGGAGCCAATTTGCATATGACAGAAAGACAAACATATTATGAGACTCAGAAGGAGCAGTCCCTGTATATGAATTAGTCCTTGACCTACAACATAACTGACAGTTTAATGGAATCCAGGGACACTTTTCGTTTTTTAAAAGGGAAACCAGCCTGGTGCCAAGAAATACGAAAGGAAGCAGAAACGCTTTCAAACATCTAAGTGCATTTTCAAAGAAGTAGAAACCAGATAAGTACTCTAGCCATTTGAATCTTGTGATTGATTCATAACCTTCCACATTTGAAATGTGGGAAGATGCTGTGATAGAAAAGAATGATGTATGATCAGTGTTTCAAAGACCTCGCAACAAATCAATGGTAATCTCAATTGGCCTTATGAGATAAAGCCTACAACAGAATTTTGTATTGAGGTTAAGTTGTGATTCGTGAAAGAAGGGATTATCTATGACTAGACCCTGACCTCCTTCAGGATCTTTTGTTGCAATTTTGGTTTTGATAATTCTTAACAATGAAGTTATGCAAGAGACTATCCATGGGAAAGATTCCCATAGACTATTACAATCTCCGAAAGCTCGGTATGAAAGTATTGACAGAGTCTTGGTTTCATTATTATATAAAGATTATCCAAAATCTTCATGTTATCTCAGGATGATCTGTTCCTTACAAGAAAAGAAATTTTTATATATATCTCAGACTAAGAGGGAGCTCTTCAGCATAAGTTAAGACTTGGGTCTTTTACATTACTTTCTGAGCTTGAAGTTTTGGCAGAAACCAGGAGAGATATTTCTCTCACAGGGTAAACGTGCAGTTGATGTGCTACGTAGATTTGGCATGATGGACTGCAAGTCCATAAGCACCCAAATGATCTCTAATCTAAAGAAACTACAAGATCAGGCCAAAAGTTCAGATCCAGAAGATCCCACCTTATATTGGCAGATCATTGACTTATCTCGTACATACGAGACTAGACATCTGTTATGCTGTAAATGCTCTTTGCCAGTTCATGTGTGAACCGAAGCATTTACATACAAGCATATTCTGAGATATGTTTCCAGTGGAGGTGTAATGCTCCATGTTTTTACAGATTCAGTTTGGATGGGCAATACAGTGAATCGGAAGAGCACTTCCCGAGTTTTGCTTCAGTTTGGGTTCAGAAATGATTTCCTGATCCCGTAGGAAACTGGGCTCCATAGCCCAAAGCATTGAAGAGTCAAAATACATTGTTGCAAGCAGAAAAGCAGTGTGGCTTAGGAAGCTACTCTCCGACTTGTTTAGTTCAGAGCTTGAACCCACAGTCATTCACTATGACAACCAGATCTGTGTAAAGCTCATCGAGAATTCAGTGTTTCACGACAGATCGAAACACATTGAGATGAGTTATTACTATGTCCGGTACCTTGTTCAGAAGAACGTTCTCAACATTCAATATGTTTTGATAGCAGAATAGATAATAGATATTTTCACCAAGCCACTGTCTCTGACAAAGATTGTATACTTTAATGACAAGCTTGGTATAGTTGAGAATGCCTCTCTTGCTGAGAGGGAGTGTTAAATTTATAGCAGCTGCAAGAGCCATTCTCCGATAGGATAGCAAAGACCCTAGCCGAGACCTAGGGCCCCCAAGTGCACCCCTGGGGTTTCTTGGTCTGGGACCAAACAATCAGTGCCATGGCAAAAGACCCTTGTAAGGGCCCCCAGTATATGAATGGGGTTCTTGGTCTAGAACCAAGCAACTAAAGCCCCTAGATATGTCTAGGGCTCCTGGAAATGTCCAGGGTACCCATGCCTGAGCCATGGGTTGATCCTTGGTCTTGTACCTTGGTGGATAAGATCCCTGAGAGGGCCCAGAGTAGATGACTGGGGTTCTTGGTCTGGTACCAAGCAATAAAGACCCCTAAGAGGGCCCCTAGTAGATGATTGGGTTCTTGATCTGGTACCAATCAGTAAAGACCCCTGAGAGGACCCCCAGTATATGACTGGGGTTCTTGGTCTAAGAACAAGCAGCTAAAGCCCCTAGATAAGCCTAGGGCCCCTGGAAATGTCCAGGGTACCCATGCCTGTGGCATGGGTTGATCCTTGGTCTTGGACCTTGGTGGATAAGACCCTATAAAAAGTTCTAGGGCTACTTGATCCTTGATCAAGTATTTTGTTGGTACATGACCTTCCTTGAAGAAGGACATAACCACATGAGGGATAAGTCCCATATGCAATGATGATAAAGTAATAAGTTCACCATGAAAAATGAAGGAATGAGTATTGCCACCTTTTCTAACCCTCCTCTACCTTTACTTGTGTTGGTTTGGGGTTTTTATGTTATTTTTGTTTTAAGGGTTAATTAAGTTTAAATTAAAATATTTATTATACCATGTTTAAATTGTTTAATTTAAACATGATATTTTAATTATTATTTTGATTTAACTTTACCCCTAACCTAAACTATAAACAGAACCCCCCCTTTCTCACATAACACACTCTTTTGCATCACTTTGCCTCTAATGTAAGCGTTGATCTCTCTTTTGTTGTGGCCCTTGTCTACTGTTGTTGGAGTCCATTGTGAGATTTGTTGCGGCCCCTTTTTGCTGGTGAAGACTCTCCTTGTTGCGGCCTCTTCTAATTTCTGTTGGGGGTTTGTGTGATGCGGCCCTCCTTTCTGTTGGTGTAAGTTTGTTGTGTGAGGCACAACCCTCTCTTCTCATCTGCTGTGTGGGGTGCGGCCCCTCTTCCCATATGCTGTGGTAAGTCTTTTGTGTGAGGCACAACCGTCTCTTCTCATATGCTGTGTGGGGTGCGGCCCCTCTTCCCATATGCTGTGATAATTCTGTTGTGTGAGGCACAACCCTCTCTTCTCATCTGCTGTGTGGGGTGCGGCCCCTCTTCCTATATGCTGTGGTGAGTCTGCTGTGTAGGTTGCGGGCCCCTTTTATTTTATGCTGTGTGAAGCATATGAGGTGTAGCCTCTCTCTCTTGCTGCTGTGATGAGACTGTAGGGTGCGACATCTTCTCTACCACTGTGGGGTATTTCTTTAAGCCACGCCCTCCCTTAATGTGTGAGGGTTTGTCCACAGTCTTTCCTATGTGAGAGTTTTGGATGTCTTATACAAACTTTGTTTGGGGGTTTGACTGTGTAAAGTCCTTCTGGTTCTATTCCTTTGGTGGCAAAAAAGTTCCTTCATCTTTTGGAAAAAGATCCACCTCATATGGTGGATCTATGAACTGAACCTTGTCTGAGCATAATAAAAATGGTTCTACATCTCTTGTGGTTGATGTGACTTCTTCAGAGGTAAGGTTTCATGACAAGGTAAGCTATCTACTAATCACCTTCAGATCCAAACTTTGTTTTTGACTTCAGTACTTTGATCTATATAGATTTGTGTATCAACATTGACAGTTTGTAGATCTAAACTATATATTGAGTTTACCTCTTGTTTCTATAATTGTGATTTATTGTTTATGATCAGTTTGTTTTAGATCTGTAGATCTATGTAAAATCTAAGTCCAACATTATAGATCTGAACCACTGTCTTACTCTCTATCTATGTTATCAGATCTCTTAGATCTGTACAAGTTTCATTCCAACATTGAAGATCAGATCTAATGTTTATTCTAGATTTGTTCTAAACTATTTAGATATAGGCACACTTGGGTGTTCTCTCCATTCAAGTAGTGTAGAATTGTTTTATTGATATAAGATCTAGTTAAAAATTAAAAGATACTTCTGTTCTGCTTTACAACCCTAATTCTAACATGGTTTTAGAGCTTAGGGCGTAAAGAGCTCAAGATTTACATACTTGAGCATGGGAAGATCCTCTCTTGAAGTTTGTTTTGCAGATCAGAAGTAAGGAATGGCTTCCTGTGTAGATTTGAGAAGGAATCATGTTTTCATATTTGGTTAAGCTACAAGGTAAGCAAATACCTTCAACAATCCTATTACCTCTTCTGAAAAGAAAACTGTTTATTGGCCATTTATGCTTAGGAAAGGAACTTGAATTATTTCCATTTCTAACTATTAGAAAATGACTTGAACAGATTGAACATAAGAAAGTTCAATATCTTCAATTTTTTGTGCATTGGTAGTCAAATGATACCTGACAACCTTTTTCTACATGCTATAGTTGCAAGCATTAGAATTGGTCTAGAGACCTCTTCTAGCTTATAACCTTGTCAACAGAAAGGTACTCCTTGGAATCTATTTCTTCTTATTTAAATCTTTGTGTCACTTTCAGACTTTGAAAGTTTTGGAGGTTGTAAACTCTGTCTCTCTTTGGTAAGTAAGATCTGAATGACTGTGGCAAGATCTGCCTCTATTTGGCAAGTAAGATCTGAATGACTAGTTTGGCCTCTGTTTAGCAAAGCTTGTTCATCACACCATGTTTTCTCTCTACTGGAACTACCCCTATGACAAGAAGATATTCCTTACATTTTTATTTTTGATTGACATGAAAGACTATCTTGTTTATACACGTGTGATATGCAAGTTTGGGTGCCAAAGTATAACTTTTTTTTTATTTTTGGTGGAGTGACCAATGCGAGTTGGGAGAGTTTCCGTGTTAGAAAAATCTAGAGGCTAGGGTCTATTATCTCTAGAAGGGACTCTTGGTAAATCATCTAGTTTACCCTTGCTCATCTACTGATTTCCAAGACTTTTCTTTTCTACTATTTGACCAAAAAAAAAAACGAAATGATAAACTCAGTTGAAAGAGGGTAAGAGTTAGTCAAAGGTCTGATACAAAATACTTGGAAATGTAACCTTCATCTTAAGATAATAAGTAATACTTCTAATGCTTGGTAAGTGCTCTCCTTTCATTTGATAAGCCTTTGGCAAAATACAATAGCTTTAACAGAACTACTGATAAAGGATTTTTAAACCGTGTAATCTTACTAAATGACAACACCTTATGCACTCAATATGTTTTTGTACTACAAAGAGTACTCAAGCCTTAAAGTTAACCACAATACATGAGAGGTGGAAACTTGGAAACAACTTTGGTACTTGGCTTTGAAGAAAAACATGTGTGGGTAAACTTTTGTAAGAACATAATTTGTTATTACGGTTTTTGGCCTCATTCTTTGACATATTGTTTGCTTAAGGATGAATATACACATGATAGTAGGATATTCTCTTAAGGATATTGAATTTCCTTGAACTAACATATTTATTTCTTCATACACAGAAGAAGTCTTAGATAATTTGTGTTGGTAGCACGAAGCAAAGTTCATGCATATCTTAAGCCTAAGCAAGTTTCATGGATACTTCATGACTACAAATGACATCAAGACAGATATGTCTTTCTTCCTGTCATCTTTATGTATCCATATCTCATTTGATTACTGCTAGAATCTCATGTGTATTTTTATGACCAAGGAAGCTGTACTTATTTTGATGCAAGCTAAGTTTTTCTCCTTGGTTGGAAACCCAACTGTTTGTTTAGTTTGTTATGAAAAACAACATGTAACTTTTGGCTACTGGTTAAAGAGTACAACATTTTACCTTGACAGTTGGGTTATCTTTGTTTTGAGAACCCTATCTCTTTTTCATTGAATTTGAGCCATTGGCACAGGAGCTTCAAAGTCTGATTCAACTTTACATATTGAACTTGGTACTGACACCAAGAACATCTTGAAACAATATGAATATCAGATCAGAGTCAAAAGTTTGTATAGGTTCAGAGGGAGCCAATTTTCATTTGACAGAAAGGTAGACATATTATGAGACTCAGAGGGAGCAGTCCCTGTATATGAATTAGTCCTTGACCTACAACAAAACCGACAGCTTAATGGAATGCAGGGACACTTTTGGTTTCTTTAAAAGGGAAACCAACCTGGTGCCAAGAAATACGAAAGGAAGCAGAAACGCTTTCAAACATCTAAGGGCATTTTCAAAGAAGCATAAACCAGATAAGTACTCTGGCCATTTGAATCTTGTGATTGATTCAGAACCTTCCACATTTGAAATGTGGGAAGATGTTGTGATAGAAAAGAATGATGTTTGATCAGTGTTTCAAAGACCTCGCAACAAATCAGTGGTAACCTCAATTGGCCTTATGAGATAAAGCCTACAACAGAAGTTTGTATTGAGGTTAAAGTTGTGATTCGTGAAAGAAGGGATTATCTATGACTAGACCCTAACCTCCATCTAGATCTTTTGTTGCAATTTTGGTTTTGATACTTCTTAACAATGAAGTTATGCAAGAGACTATTGATGGGAAAAATTCCCATAGACTATTACAATCTTCGAAAGCTCGATATGAAAGTATTGACAGAGTCTTGGTTTCATTATTATATAAAGATTATCCAAAATCTTCATTTTATCCTAGGATGATCTGTTCCTTACAAGAAAATAAATTTTTATATATAGCTCAGACTAAGAGGGAGCTCTTCAACAGAAGTTAAGACTTGGGTCTTTTACATTACTTTCTGAGCTTGAAGTTTTGGCAGAAACCAGGAGATATATTTCTCTCACAGGGTAGACGTGCAGTTGATGTGCTACGTAGATTTGGCATGATGGACTGCAAGTCCATAAGCACCCAAATGATCTATAATCTAAAGAAACTACGAGATCAGGCCAAAAGTTCAGATCCAGAAGATCCCACCTTATATTGGCAGTTCATTCACTTATCTCGTACATACAAGACTAGACATCTGTTATGCTGTAAATGCTCTCTGCCAGTTCATGTGTGAACTGAAGCATTTACATACAAGCATATTCTGAGATATGTTTCCAGTGGAGGTGTAATGCTCCATGTTTTTATAGATTCAGTTTGGATGGGAAATAGAGTGAATTGGAAGAGCACTTCCAGAGTTTTTCTTCAGTTTGGGTTCATAAATGATTTCCTGATCCCACAGGAAACTGGTCTCCATAGCCCAAAGCACTGAAGATTCAGAATACACTGTTGCAAGCAGAAAAGCAGTGTGGCTTAGGAAGCTACTCTCTGACTTGTTCAGTTCATAGCTTGAACCCACAGTCATTCACTATGACAATCAGATCTGCGTAAATCTCATCGAGAATTCAGTGTTTCACGACAGATCGAAACACATTGAGATGATATATTACTATGTCTGGTACATGGTTCAGAAGAACGTTCTCAGCATTCAGTATGTTTCGATAGTAGAACAGACAATATATATTTTCACCAAGCCACTGTCTCTGACAAAGTTTGTATACTTTAATGACAAGCTTGGTGTAGCTGATAATGCCTGTCTTGCTGAGAGGGTGTGTTAAATTTATAGCAGCTACAAGAGCCATTCTCAGAGAGGATGGCAAAGACCCTAGCTGAGACCTAGGGCCCCCAAGTGCACCCCTCAGGTTTCTTGGTCTGGGACCAAACAGTCAGTGCCATGGCAAAAGACCCTTGTAAGGGCCCCCAATATATGACTGGGGTTCTTGGTCTAGAACCAAGAAACTAAAGCCCCTAGATATGTCTAGGGCCTCTGGAAATGTCCAGGGTACCCATGCCTGAGCCATGGGTTGATCCTTAGTCTTGTACCTTGGTGGATAGGACCCCTGAGAGGGCCCACAGTAGATGGATGGGGTTCTTGGTCTGGTACCAAGTAGTAAAGACCCCTGAGAGGGCCCCTAGTAGATGACTGGGGTTCTTGGTCTGGTACCAAGCATTAAATTCCCCTGAGACGGCCCCCAATATATGACTGGGGTTCTTGGTCTAAGACCAAGCAGCTAAAGCCCTTAGATAAGCCTAGGGCCCCTAGAAATGTCTAGGGTACCCATGCCTGTGGCATGGGTTGATCCTTGGTCTTGGACCTTGGTGGATAAGACCCCAGAAAAATTTCTAGGGCTACTTGATCCTCGATCAAGTATTTTGTTGGTACATGACCTTCCTTGAAGAAGAACATAACCACATGAGGGATAAGTCCCATATGCAATGATGATAAAGTAATAAGTTCACCATGAAAAATGAAGGGATGAGTATTGCCACTTTGCTAACCCTCCTCTACCTTTACTTGTGTTGGTTTGGGGTTTTTATGTTTTTTTTGTTTTAAGGGTTAATTAAGTTTAAATTAAAATATTTATTATACCATGTTTAAATTGTTTAATTTAAACATGATATTTTAATTATTATTTTGATTTAACTTTACCCCTAACCTAAACTATAAATAGAACCCCCCCCTTTCTCACATAACACACTCTTTTGCATCACTTTGCCTCTAATGTAAGCGTTGATCTCTCTTTTGTTGCGGCGCTTGTCTACTGTTGTTGGAGTCCTGTGTGAGATTTGTTGCGGCCCCTTTTTGCTGGTGAAGACTCTCCTTGCTGCATCCTCTTCTAATTTCTGTTGGGGGTTTGTGTGATGTAGCCCTCCTTTCTGTTGGTGTAAGTCTACTGTGTGAGGCACAACCCTCTCTTCTCATCTGCTTTGTGGGGTGCGGCCCCTCTTCCCGTATGCTATGGTAAGTGTGTTGTGTGAGGCACAACCCTCTCTTCTCATCTGTTGTGTGGGGTGCGGCCCCTCTTCCCATATGTTGTGGTAAGTCTGTTGTGTGAGTCACATCCCTCTCTTCTCATCTGTTGTGTGAGGTGCGACCCCTCTTCCCATATGCTATGGTGAGTCTGTTGTGTAGGTTGCGAGCCCCTTTTCTTTTCTGCTGTGTGAAGCATATGAGGTGCAACCTCTCTCTCTTGCTACTGTGATGAGACTGTAGGGTGCGACATCTTCTCTACCACTGTGGGGTATTTCTTTAAGCCATGGCCGTCGTTAATGTGTGAGGGTTTGTCCACAGTTTTCATGTGTGAGGGTTTGTCCACAGTCTTTCCTATGTGAGTGTTTTGGATGTCTTAAGAAAACTTTGTTTGGGGGTTTGACTGTGTAAAGTCCTTCTGGTTCTATTCCTTTGGTGGCAAGAAAGTTCCTTCATCTTTTGGAAAAAGATCCACCTCATATGGTGGATCTATAAACTGAACCTTGTCTGAGCATAATAAAAATGGTTCTACATCTCTTGTGGTTGCTATGACTTCTTTAGAGGTAAGGTTTCAGGACAAGGTAAGCTATCTACTAATAACCTTAAGATCGGAACTTTGTTTTTGACTTCAGTACTTTGATCTATATAGATTTGTGTATCAGCATTGATAGTTTGTAGATCTGAATTGTATATTGAGTTTACCTCTTGTTTCTATAATTGTGATTTACTGTTTATGATCAGTTTGTTTTAGATCTGTAGATCTATGTAAAATCTAAGTCCAACATTATAGATCTGAACCACTGTCTTACTCTTTATCGATGTTATCAGATCTCTTAGATCTGTACAAGTTTCATTCCAACATTGAAGATCAGATCTAATGTTTATTCTAGATCTGTTCTAAACTATTTAGATCTGGGCACACTTGGGTGTTCTCTCCATTCAAGTAGTGTAGATTTGTTTTATTGATATAAGATCTAGTTAAAAATTAAAAGATACTTATGTTCTGCTTTACTACCCTAATTCTCACAGTGAGAAACAAATGTCCATCTCATGCTCTTGAGAAAAAAAATCCTTGTGCAATGTGGTATGGTTGCATCCCTTCGGTGAGCCAATTCAGGGTCTTTGGTTCCACTTGTTATGCCTTAGTTCCAAAGGAGAAAAGAAACAAACTAGGTGCAAGGAGTTGAAAGTGCATTTTATTGGAGTAATCAAATACCACTAAGACATATAATCTTTACGATGAGGTAAATAAAAAGTTTGTTCTTTATAGAGATGTGATTTTCCGTGAATCCACTAAAAATGACAAGACTATTGAGCGACAACTTGATCATCTTGATAGATTTACCCACATAAAAGACATATGATGATGATGATGAGATTCTACATCTTGAAGGTGGGATCCCTATCTTGGACCAATCTTTGGAATTTCCTTTTGAAGTCTCATGTCCCCCTTATGTAGAAGATCCATCCACCTCATTAGAACATGAGGTTCAATTGGCTGATGTGATCAAGATGATTGAAAGGTTGAACCTTGATGGGAATGCAACTCCATATCAATCAGTTGAGCAACTCGAACCTGCTACCCCCTCTCACCTAGGGTTAACTAGAGGAGATCATTCTCCATTATCCACATTGCACACAATGATCCTAGAGATGATGATCAACATTCTCCACAGACAACAACCCCTCAAATGCCTCCCCTCTCATCATCACTCAGCTCATTCACTTGATCAACATGGTTCATCCAATGATGGTGGTCAACCACACAAGGTACATTAGTCATTGTTTCATACAAAGTGTTGCATTTAATGCATTAGGCATTTAGGTGAATATTATGGGTTGAAGTCAAATAATGGATCACAATGCTTGCCAATGAATATTCCTTCATTGTTTTGCCACCATAACTTTCAGCTCAAGGCTTAGATTGGGGAAAACAAATAATCGTTGGAAAGACCTTGAGAAGAAGAATAGATATGTCAACCCAGAATTTGGATCTAGGCACTATATTTTCTTCAAAAGTGATAAAAGTGAATTGTGTAGCAGCAAAAGAGTGGAAATTGCAACTTGTAATTGTTGTAACTATTCGCTCAAAATTGAGTTTGAGGCATGAGGACACTTTTTGGAAAGTTGTTTTGAAAATGAGCGCATTTAAGGAATCCTACTTGAGAGTATTGCATTAATATTCTTCATAATTTAAAACGAAAAATCACTTGTAATCTAATTGATAAATATTTTGCAATATGTTTAATTCTAACAAGCAATTATTGCATGCACATTCTTGTAGAATTAGAGAAACAGAAAATAGGATTTTAGTTCCTACATGAGAACTAGAGACATGGAGGATGCTCAAGGGTTTTATAGCCATGAAGAAGAAATTGGAGGTTTGCATGTCAGCATGGGTAATGGTGAGACCGATTCTAATGGGAGAAGAGACAGACGGGGAACTGTAACTATGAGAAGCATGCAAAAAGAAGTGCAAAGTTATAGGGACGATAGTGAGAGGATTAGGAAGGCTCAAGAAAAGATACTTCAAATCCTAAATATGCTACGGGAACAAGTTAACAAGAACTCTAGCACCAAGCAAGCAAGTAGTGCTAGACAAGTATCAACATCAAGATCCCATAGAAAAATAGATGATCATGGGAGTGATAGGAAGTCAAGAAGCATGAGTAGACGCTATCATTCTCCAAGACATTCCACCAAAAGAACTCATTCAAGTTCAGGTCTAGGGAGTAGCCCAAGTGTGTCTCCTGTTCAAAGGAAAAGGAGAAGACTTGAGGCAGACATCTTGCAGGGGGGACTTAGGAATATTAAGCCATCAAATTTAAATGGTGAGCACAGGAAAGGAGAAAAGGCAGAGGCATGGTTGTTTGAAATGAAGAAATATTTCTAGCTACATGATTACCCCTCCCGGGTAGAAGCTATAATTGTCACCTACCACTTGCAAGGGAAGGAAACCATGTGGTGGGATCAACTTAAGCAAGCTAAGAACCCTAATGAGAAAAGAATCTCATGGAGGCAGTTCAAGGGATATTTCCAAGAGAAATATTTGTCCGAGCATTACTATGAAAGAAAGATAAAATATTTCTTTGAACTCAAGTTGGGAACCATGACAATAGAGGAATATGAGAAGTTGTTCTTTGAATTGTTGAAGTATGTTGACTTCATCAAGGATGAGAAAGTCTAAATCCAAAGGTTTCTAAGTGGATTACCCTCTTTCTATAGTGATAATATTCGATATGACAACCCCAAAACCCTGGAGGAAACCATAAAGAGAGCAAGGCATCTGTATAAATAGAGCAAAGGAAGACTAGTTTTCCAAAAAGCTTGGAATGCCAAGATGAAGGATAAGAAGGATCAAAGGCAGAAGGATTTTAAGCCACCCTTTTTTAGGAATAATTTCCAAGTGAATCAACAAGTTCAAGTCGCACAAAATGAACACCAAACTGCAAATTCATTTGGGAAAAGTCCAAGGCAGTAGTCGGTGCAATGTTGGGGATGTGGGGGAAATCATCTACATAAGGATTGCCCTCACAAAAGAGAAAGAATGGGGATTGTCCACAACATTCAAGAGGTTGAAATAGTGGAATACATGGGAGGAAGCATTCCAAGGATTTATGCAGCCTTGGATAACACATGGACAGAGTATCAATCTCCCATGATTGAAGTGGAAGATAAGATCATTAATGAGCCCATAGTAATTTTAATTGATTTGAGAGCCAGCCATAGTTACATAAATTCTAACATCGTTGAAAGATTTCACTTGCAAATAAGTAAGCATAAGAAATCTTGGTTAGTTAAGTTAGCGCCGGATGCTTAGAGGAAAATCAATGAGTTGGTTAAAGATTGTCCGATAGACATGAATGGACTCAATAAAAAGGTGGATGTAAACATCATACCATTGGGTTCATATGATTGTCTAATTAGTATGGATTGGTTGGAGAAACATCATGTTATCTTAGACTGTTACAACAAGACAATCACATGTGTTGATGAGGAAGGGCAACACGACAAGATTCAAGGCATTCCATGAGTTCTAGCTATTAGAGATATTTCAACTATGTAGTTGAAGAAGAGCTTCAGGAAAGGATGTCAGATGTTTGCAGCCCATATGGAGGAGGCGACCAAAGACAGAGTGACGAACATTGAAGACCATTCAGTTTTGAGGGATTTTGAAGATATTTTTAGAGAATTTTTGGGACTACAACCAAAAAAAGACATTGATTTCTCTATTGATTAGGTGCTAGGAGCTACCCCAGTGTCTAAAACACCTTACAGAATGGGTACACCAGAACCAAAAGAGTTGCAGATGCAACTTGAGGAACTATTGAAGAAGGGGTACATACATCCAAGTGTGTCACCTTAGGGAGCCCCTGTTCTTTTTGTGAAAAAGAAATATGGAACCTCGAGGTTGTGTATTGATTTCAGGCAACTTAATAAGGCTACCATAAAGAATAAGTATCATTTGCCAAGAATTGACGATTTGTTTGATCAGCTAAAAGGTGCAAGAATATTTTCAAAGATTGGCTTGAGATTTGGCTATCATCAAGTAAGGATAAAGGAAGAAGACATCAACAAGACAACATTCAAAACAAGATA
>JASDQU010308137.1:395-10969 GCA_032191745.1 Picea mariana | reverse complement strand
CGATCATCTATTTTTCTATGGGATCTTGATGTTGATACTTGTCTAGCACTACTTGCTTGCTTGGTGCTAGAGTCCTTGTTAACTTGCTTCTGTAGCATATTTAGAATTTGAAGGATCTTTTCTTGAGCCTTCCTAATCCTCTCACTATCGTCCCTATAACTTTGCACTTCTTTTTGCAGGCTTCTCATAGTTACAATTCCTCGTCCGTCTCTTCTCCCATTAGAATCGGTTTCACCATTACCCATGCTGACATGCAGACCTCCAATTTCTTCTTCATGGCTATAAAACCCTTGAGCATCCTCCATGTCTCTAGTTTTCATGTAGGAACTAAAATCCTCTTTTCTGTATCTCTAATTCTACAAGAATGTGCATGCAATAATTGTTTGTTAGAATTAAACATATTGCAAAATATTTATCAATTAGATTACAAGTGATCCTTCGTTTTAAATTATGAAGAATATTAATGCAATACTCTCAAGTAGGATTCCTTAAATGCACTCATTTTCAAAACAACTTTCCAACGATTGTCCTCATGCCTCAAACTCAGTTTTGAGCGAATAGTTACAACAATTACAAGTTGCAATTTCCACCCTTTTGCTGCTACACAATTCACTTTTATCACTTTTGAAGAAAATATAGTGCCTAGATCCAAATTCTGTGTCGACATATCTATTTTGCTTCTCAAGGTCTTTCCAACGATTATTCGTTTTCCCCAATCTAAGCCTCGAGATGAAAGTTATGGTGGAAAAACAATGAAGGAATATTCATTGGCAAGCATTGTGATCCATTATCTGACTTCAACCCATGATATTCACCTAAATGCCTAATGCATTAAATGCAACACTTTGTATGAAACAATGACTAATGTACCTTGTGTGGTTGACCACCATCATTGGATGAACCATGTTGATCAAGTGAATGAGTTGAGCGATGATGAGAGGGGAGGCATTTGAGGGGCCGTTGTCTGTGAAGAATGTTGATCATCATCTTTAGGATCACTGTGTGCAATGTGGATAATGGAGAATGATCTCCTCTAGTTAACCCTAGGTGAGAGGGGGTAGCAGGTTCGAGTTGTTCAACTGATTGATATGGTGTTGCATTCCCATCAAGGTTCAACCTTTCAATCATCTTGATCACATCATCCAATTGAACCTCCTATTCTAATGAGGTGGCTAGATCTTCTACATAAGGGGGAGATGAGACTTCAAAAGGAAATTCCAAAGATTGGTCCAAGATAGGGATCCCACCTTCAAGATGTAGAATCTCATCATCAAACTCATGATATGTCTTTTATGTGGGTAAATCTATCAAGACGATCAAGTTGTCGCTCAATAGTCTTGTCATTTTTAGTGGATTCACGAAAAATCACATCTCTATAAAGAACAAACTTTTTATTTACCTCATCGTAAAGATGATATGTCTTAGTGGTATTTGAGTACTCCAAGAAAATGCACTTTCAACTCCTTGCACCTAGTTTGTGTCTTTGCTCCTTTGGAACTAAGGCATAACAAGTGGAACCAAAGAGCCTGAAATGCCTCACCGAAGGAATGTGGCCATACCACATTGCACAATGATTTTTTTTTCTCAAGAGCATGAGATGGACATTTGTTTCTCACATACACACAAAATTGCATCAACCCAAATCATCGACTTCACATTTTTGAAAAATAGCATGGAATGTACCATATTCAAGAGTGTCATGTTCATTCTTTCTAATACACCATTTTAACGAGGATTGCATGGAATAACGGTTTGATGCTTGATCCCATGTTGGAAAAGATAGTTTTCAAACTCATTAAAAGTGTATTCCCCTCCATTATCAGTACGAAGAGTGCTAATACGAGATTGAGCTTCATTTTCAATCCATAGATGAAATTTTTTATATGTTTCAAATGCTTGAGATTTTTGTCAACAAATATTAAGCCCAACACATCCTAGTGTAGTCATTAATAAAATTCATGACATATTTATTACCTGAGGCATATGCAACAAGCATGAGGCCACACAATTCAGAGTGTATCAACTCTAGCTTTCTATGTGCTCTTGAAGTGGAATCATGAAAACACTACTTGTTGTATTTACCAATGACACATGCCTCACATTGCTTCAAGTTCCTTGGAATGGTAGGAAAACCAGAGACATCATTTTTCTTCAACATACGAAGACTATCACAATTGATGTGCCCAAATCTAGCATGCCACAAGAGACTGGATGACAATGTTCCTTCATCATGGTGACAGAGGTATGCAAAATTCTATCCCCTTGCAGATGTCTCTTTCAACTTCAACAATTTCTCATCCTCCCATTTTGTCATGATGACCATGTTGTTGGAAGACTTCCTTATTTCAACTTTTCCATCAAACATATGAATAGAATAGCCGTGTTGTTCAATATGCACAAGAGACAACAAGTTCCCCTGTAACTCATGAAGATATAGAATAATATGCAAAAGAAAATTCAAGAATCTAGGCAATATGAGCACGATGGAGCAAATTCTCGTAGGTTTGAAATTGAAACCATTTGCAAAGTTTACTACACCATCTACATTGTCATTCAATTCTTCAAAGAAGTTTCTTGAAAATTTTTGTTGCAAATGCACCAATGTCAAACAACCAAGCATCTCTTCAAGAAGTTTTGAACAAATCTTCATTTATGTCAATATTGTAGTGAGCAATAACAAATTGAGCGGGTTTAGAAGCATTACCTTTTCCTTCCTTTTGTTCTCGCTTGTCTTTGATCTTCTTCCATGGGATCCTACATGTATTTGCCTCGTGTCCATTCTAACGAACACACTAAAGATTAGGTCTCTCGCCATGATTGTGCCTACCCCTGCCTCTGAAATACTTCTTTCCACTTAGGGTTTCCATGGTGGAAGAGAATTTCCTTCGCGGCTAGTTGCTCCAGTTGGGATTCTGGAGTTTTTAGTGCCTCGAAGGCCTTGTTATCTCTCCTTGCATGCTATCTTGCTCAAGCTTCAACAATCCAATCTCATTATCCAAGTCCTCTGTAAGAGCCTGCAATATTTGTGTTCAACTCATTGATTCTTTCTCTAAGCTTTCGATTTTCTACACTCAAACGTCGACTCCTATTGGACAACCCCTGGACATCATGGGACAGTCAAGGGTATTGTTGGAAAAAAACCTCTAATAAATTAATAGCGAAGACTACGGTCTTTAAGTGCCATTGACCTGCCAAAATGCATGAGATTCATGCTCAAGCCTACAAGTTGCCAAACTCCAAAGGGATTTTTTTCCAAAGCGTGTCTGTAACTTTTGATCGCACATTCAACATTGTCAAGAACAATTTTGGCATCGAGAGATTGAAAATTAGAATAATACATGCACATTAAGAGGTTGAATTGTTGTCTCCTGGTCGTAACTGTGACACTGCCCAACCAATGCATTGACTAGCACTTGCTCAACACCTTTGTCACCATTGATGCGGTGCAGAGAAATTCGCCCAATTTTTGAAATTTTTGAGGGTCGAATTTCACTCTGAGAACTTGAAATGCTCTCAAAACGGAGGTGAAAACCTTTGATAAAACCCTTTGAATGCAAAATTAATGAACGAAAACTTGAGATTGGGCAAATGAGAGGCCGCGGGAAAGGTCAAAACCACGAACTTGTAAAGGAATAAACTAAGTAGCTTGCAATTGCCAACACTACTTCCACCACATATTTAACTAGACAATGTTAAATATGGACCGCATCCTTATTATCAGAGAGAAAGGGAACGATAGAGACATGATAATACTCCTTTCAAACCTCCTTCTAGGGTTTGTAAAGAGCCTTTGCTTAGGTACGTATCCATGGTTAAAGCAAAAAGGCAAGAGTACATCGACAAGAATTGCATGAGCGAGCCTTACAGTCTTGTTGAAGTTGAAAGGGATTTCCTATCTGATAGCAAACACTACTTAAGAATCTGAGAGGGAGACGGGAAGCATCTCCAAATCATGGACTTATCAAAAACACCAAAGCTCTGATATACCATAGGGATGAATAACTGCAGGCATTAAAAATCTTTATTGATGTGAGTCATACATAAATACATTGAGAGATGATCTTTGGTTTTATCTTCCAAGAGGTCTAATGACTCTTCTTATTCACCTATAACTCTTCATGTTTCTCCTAAATCATTATTTACAATATACCATAATCCCTAGGATTAGGTATCTAACATTTCTTGTGTTCTAAGCTTTAGTTGAAAAGCAATCTGAAAAGTCTATCATATGTTTGCGAACATGTAATGACGGTGACTACATCAACCATAGATTTGAAGACTATTGTTCCACTAAAGGTATATAGTTGAAACATATTGTGCCCGACTATCCATAAAAAAACTGGTGTTGCTGAAAGGAAGAATCGTACCTTGAAGGAGATGGCAAATTGTATGATCCATTCTAGAGGCCTTGCTCCAGAGTTTTGGGCTGAAGTCATCAATTGTGCCAACTTTGTTCAAAATCACACACTTAACAAAGATGTCCAAGGGGTGACCCCAGAAGAAGCTTGGAGTGGACAAAAACCCTTTGTTGGCCATCTCAGAGTCTTTGGGTGTAATGCTTGGGCCCACATCCCCAAAGAAAAACGCAAGGCAATGGATATACAAAGTAAAACTTGCATATTTGTTGGCTACCGTAAGATGTTAAAGGGTATAAATTACTTGATCCCGACACACATGAGTTGATCATTAGCAGAAGTGTTCGATTTTATGAGCATCCCCCTTAGCGTCTTGGATCTTCATATGTTTTTCCTTCTTTTTARTTGACTTCTCCTGYGAATGATAGTGCTCTTGAAGAACAATGTGATGAAGTTCTTYCACCACTTCCTAAAGAACCAGGGCCTCTCTTCAAAGAACCCCTCGAGTATTTATGGCCAGTGATTCAGATCTAAAGGATTTTCACGAGGCCCATGGTATTGTAGAGTGGGACACAACCATGGAAGATGAGCATCATTCCTTGTTAAAAAATAGCACTTGGGACTTGGTCCCTTTTCCAAAAGATAGAAAATTGGTTCGGTGTAAGTGGGTATATTGAATCAAGTATGCAACAAATGGTACCGTAGACAAGTACAAGATTTGATTGGTTGCTAAATGTTTTTCTTAGGTTGAGGGCATTGACTATTCTGAAATCTTTGCATCCGTGGCTAAAACGATTTCTATTCACCCTGTTCTCTTTCTCGTTGCATCTCGTAAGTGGATAGTACACTAGATGGATGTTGAAGATGCCTTTCTTCATGGAGATTTGTAGGAAGAGATATACATGGAGTAGCCTCCTGGTTTTATCTAGGACTCTTCACTTGTGGGCAAGCTTAAAAAATCTTTATATGGTCTCAAGCAAGCTCCTAGGGCTTGGTATGAAAAGATGAATTCTTTTCTTCTCTCTTTAGGATTTTTTCATTGCCACTCTAATTCAAATGTCTATATCTTGCGGCAAGATGATGAACTTCTCCTCGTTATCTATGTGGATGATCCCATCCTCATTGGGAGTTCACCTACCTTGATTGATCACATGAAGCCCACTCTTCATCAACAGTTCAACATGACAGACTTAGGGCTCCTTCACTACTTTCTTGGATTATAGATCTCTCAGTCTACATCTAGGATAGGTCTCTCTCAGCGCAAGTATGCCTTGGATCTCTTGAGAAGATTGCACATGTTGGATTGAAAATCTGCACCCATGCCATTTTTTTAGGAGTCAAGTTGTTAATCAAGTGTTCCTCTCCTTTGGTTGATGCTTCGTTGTATCGGAAACTTGTTGGCAGCCTCTTGTACTTGACTCACAGTCATATTGATATCTCCTATGCAGTTGGCTTGGTTTCTCGGTTCATGCAGGAACCACATGAGCTTCATTGGAAAGATGCAAAGGGAATTCTTCGCTACATTCTAGGGACAGACACATATGGCTTTCAGTATTCTTCCAATGGTAATGCAAATTCAGTGGGTTATACTGGCTCCAATTGGGCTGGTGATCTCAATTACCGCAAGTCCACCATTGGCTATGTCTTCCATCTTGGCTTTGGTCTAGCAAGAAGCGAGATACCATCACCCTTTCTTCTACAGAAACAGAGTACCGAGGTGTTGTTAATGCTGCCACCAAGCCTATTTGGATTCGGCAGATTTTGTCCAAATTCGGTTTTCACATGTGTAGCCTACTCTAGTTTGGTGCGATAATCAGAGTGCTATCCATATTTCCAGGGAGTTAGTAGAACTTCAATGCACCAAGCATATAGAAGTCCACATGCATTACATCCGACAATTGATTCATGATATGATTATTGATTTGCAATATTGTTGCACCGAGTTGCAGGTTGCTGACATCTTCACTAAACCCTTGACAAAGACTTGGTGTGTTCAACTTTGTACCTTGCTTGGCATGAAGGAAGTTGCCCTCGGGGGAGGGGGGGCGCAGTCTCAATCCTCCTTCCTCTTTTTTTGTCTACTGTTTTGACCATGATGTACATGGGTACCTATCTTGGCCTTGTAGCCGGGACCCTTTTTTATACTATCCTAAGTTTCACTTAAGAGGGTGTGCCGGTGTACATACACAGTCTTAAGTTAACTTACCTAAGTTATTAAATGCTCAGTTGGTATCCCTGCCAACCACCCTTCTTAAACGCTGGACTCCTCCCAGTTTGCTATAAATAAAGAGGCTCTCCTTGTATTTGAGACACAGCAGATCTAATAGATGCAATGATTCTATTATTCCTTTGCTGGCCTTTTGAGTCTGTTAATTTTGAGTTCTGTTGTCTGTATGGAGTTTAAGCATGTAAGGATCCTGTTGATTGTTGCATGATTTCACATTGGTAACTACAAAGCTCACAACTGATGGAGATAGTGCTATAGATTCCCTTCATCAATATGCAGGGGTGAAGTGGCTAGTTAACAAGCTAATGAGTATGTATGATGGTGCCTAGTGCCTTCTCATTCAAAAGGCTGAAGAGGTGAAACTTCTGCAGGGAACTATTGGTTTGCCTAAAGAAGCAATAGATGAAGATTTAATGGGGGAGTTAGAAAGTCAGTACCGAAGTGATTGGGTCTGTTACAGGGTTTGTTTATGCCATTTTCTGGTTTCAGTAATCACAATTTTATTTGTCAATTTTTTGCTTTTATTGTTTGGATTAATGAGGAATGGAAATGGGCATTTTCATGGTTGGATTTAGATGAGCAAGAGGGTATCTTGTTTTTGAAATTTGGGGTTCAAATGGTCGGTGCTTGAGAGATCCAGTGGTTTTGGTTTTTTCTTTGAGGATTAATGGCTGGTAATCTGGGATTTTCCTTTTGTTAATGGCATGTCGAGATGAAGTGGGTAGATTGTGGAAAATGTCTTGATGTTAGTGTCACAAGATCCAATGGTTTTGGGTTTTTCTTTGAGGATTGATGGCTGGTAATCTGGGATTKCCCTTTTGTTAATGGTATGTCGAGATGGAGTGGGTAGTTTGTGGAAATTKTGTTGAGGTTAGTGTCACCAAGTTTGGAATAGATTGGATTAAAGGATTTGTTGTAGATCGGGCTAGCATCAACAACAATCAAGGTTTGATTCACAGCTACATTCTACTAAAGGTTTTGCATTGATCAAATGGGAACTTGCGCTGTAGCAKTGATGTCTCTTAAGTTTGTAATTGTGCTCTATGGTGGTTTTTGATACTAATATGATGATGTGCAGGTACCTCAAGGCCATGGTTGCTGCAACTGCCTCTGGGCTTCTTAGCTAGGGCCGCACTTTGCTCCTTTCAGTCTACTTCAGTCCCCATGTTCGCCTGCTCAGGACTCTGTAATCTGGCACCCACTATTTCATTTGCAACCTCTTGAGGAACCTATCTGCAATCCTCTTACTTTCTGTCTTCTACTTTGTAGCTATCTAGGACTATTAAAATAGACTCTGTTAATTTCAGTAGAGGACCTACAGAGATCCAGGCTGCTGCCAATAATAATGGATCCCTCTGGACTTTCCATTGATGTGAGAGGTGTGATTATCTTTTCCCAATATAGCTTAGTTTTAATGGATTGGTGATTTGTACATGAGTGTTTGTTTTTATTTAGGATATTTTGTTTAATGGCAGTAAACATTAGCTTTAGAGCAATATTAGATAACTCGAGTACATTTACATTGTACTTTAGGTTGAGTAGTAGAACAAGACGTCATATTCTAAAGTTGATAGACCTGGTTTTTCCCATAGCTAATCAACAGTCATCATGAAGGGATTAGAATGGAACCTCTAACTATGGTTGTTTCTGCAGTTCATGATATTTCATAGATCTGTTAGCCTTTTTTGATAATTTATTTTTATCTGGAGCTGGTAAAGATCATGGATTCAACATTGTGCTTATTAGGTGCTCGAATTCTCATCCTAGCTTTAAAGGTCCACACCTACTGCTTATGAAATTGTTTTATGATCACAGCGTAGCCACTTCCAATTATGCTCACAGCAGTCCAACTGTATCCAGATCACACTTCCCAAAAGATTCAGACAAAGCTTCTTTTGGACGTGAAGGTGGTGGGTAAACAATAAAATTCCATTACTTCACCTATGGATACAGTGAGAGGGCAGGTCCTCCCTGTATCTCCATTAGCTCATTTTTAATTCTATAACTGTTTCAGACTATAGTTGTTTTAGATGTGTACCTATTTTAAACAAATTTGAAATTGGGTGAGGCACTTCTTTTAAATCTAGTTGTAACTTAAGTATATGCCTATAAGATACCTAGATTGTTTTCATTAGGCACCAATCATACGATTTTTTACTATGGAATTTCCCTATCTTCCTTTCATATCTTAAATGCATGACCAAACTTTTGCATAGATTTTATAATAATTAAATTCCATGGCTACATTTAATTTTTCTTCTCTGCATCCTTTCAATCCTATTACATATTGTCAACCCTCATAAGTATCTGATTATAGGGAATCCCACATAGATCTGTGATGATAATAATTTTAACCTTGACACAATGGGCCATGACAGGAAATGGAAATGTCCTTAGACACTCATCCACAGGGGAGAGAAACTTTAGTTGCTTGAGCAAAGGGTATTAGGTATCGATTTGTCCATATTCACCGAGCTTTCCAGAACACTACCTTACCTTCCTCTATCAAGGCTAGGCTCAGGGGAGTGGGAAGGCTCCTGATCAAAATTTTCATTAGGAATTGTTTCATGTCGCGAGCTAACCTTGAGACAAAAGGATTATAACAGGGAATGTAAATGTCCTCTGCTCAGCCCACGAGACTTGAAACAAGGAAGATATTTGCTGTTTATCCACCTTCATGAGAACAAATAAATGAAACGATTCATAGCATATGAAGATCCCAAAAGCCGACAACTCGTAGCCTTCGAAATTTCAGACAGCTGACTAGATTGACAACCGACCACTGAATAAATTGATCAAAGGGAATGAAAAAGATGATATATAATGAATGCGCTGACAGAGAAAAAATTCAAATTGTCCATATCTCTAATCCAGTGGCCTCCTATACTGGCCCAGAGGTAGCATTTGGATTGCTTCGAAGTTAATGACTGGTTAGCTATTTGTTTGAGCTTACATACATGCATCACTGTTCTTGTTGAGTTATATTATTTTGTGTTTTCCAAATTGTTGATTTGGGTTATAGATATGAGGGTATTTACCTTCAAGGGTTGGTTACAATTATGTAATATACTTGATTTATATATAATATATATTATATTTAAAAAGTCTAAGAGTTAGCTTAATTGGTTGAACCATCTACTTAGATGGGAGGCCATACGTCACAGGTTCAAAAATCTGGTTGAGTCCCTGGGGATTACCAGCATCTGTTGTGGCTGGTGGTAGAGCTGCCCTCCATCTGAATATTCTGAACAGTATATGCCATATATATATTGCCCCTCTCATTGGAACAAGACCATATCACTAATGTGAGGGCTTCTATCTGAAATAGATTATTTCTTAAAGACATTGGTGTTGTTCCACTTTCCTAATACCTTTTGGTAAATGAAGAAGGGGATCATTGAGATGGTCCTTTAATTGACAGTGGGTTCGATTATTTTAAGCTCCAAGTCTTCTGTTAGAATCTATTCCATTTCTCTGTAACAAAAGTTATTTGTGACTGATCATACCTTTAGAGGCAATAGATTTGTCAAGCATACTAGAATCAATGGGGCGATTGATTCCATTTATCAAAGTGATGCATCGAAAATTATGTCAGTGTCTTTTTCTGTCTTACTGGATGTACTATGTGGTAAATGCACTCCCTTGCACATGTTATCTATGTATTGTGAATTTAAATACAACCATTCCTAGCCAATGTATGTGCTGTTTAGCTCAACAGGAGTCTAGTTTGTCATCTTAAATGCTTGTGCGCTTGTATTAGATTGTAGTTTTACATGATATTACTGTTAGTAACGTCATTTATAAGATGTCCGTGTCCGCAATATTGGGAAATTTATAAAGCAGCTGTTTACAAGTATTTTAAAAACCTGATTACTTGAGTTCAAAATTAAATATGGTTGCATTGTTGTTAAATCTGTAATTGTAAACAAGAGTCGCCTCGTTACAAAACTTGGCCAAGTTGCCAAACCGACTTGCCAGCAATTCAAACTTGC
>JASDQU010308136.1:158497-169135 GCA_032191745.1 Picea mariana | reverse complement strand
TGTGATACTAGGTAGAGGTATATCATTGATCTATTGATTAATATTATTGGCACATGTCTAGAGGTATTATTGTTGCATTATACTTGCTATAGTGAAGGGTTTTGAGATAGATCTGTTGTAGTACATGGCCGGTACATATGTGAATTTTATTGGTATATCTTATGGTACATTGTGAGAGTATTTTGTTAGTTGTATTGATATATGATTGGTACACACTTGAGGCTACAAAACAATGAGGTTTGGGCACATGGTTTGATGTAAGGGTTTATGGTATTTGGATCATGGATTATGTGACGTATTGATAGAGAAATTTTGTTGGTTATATTGGTATATGTCTTTGGTATATGATTGAGATACATTTTGGGACATATAGTTGTTGATTTGGCACATACATGAGGTGTATGGTATGGTGATGTTGGTACATCTTGATGAGTCATAGTTTGACTTGTTGATACATGTTTGGTACATTGTTAGAGGCACTTGCTAATAGTATTGTTGGCACATAGTTTATGGATGATGTGGCATAGATATATTGATATATTATTAAAAACACATCTTGGTCTTGGTGATGGTTATGAGGTATTATGATGTGCATAGTTGATGCACTTGTGATGGTGCAGGTTGTGTGAGTGATTGATGTATATGGTTGATAGTACAAATTTATTGGTATAGGTTGTTGATTGGTACAAGTTGGGACATGTTGCAGGTTGATGTGGTAAAGGAAGCAAAGTATCTGAGTTTCAAAAAAGGTGAAAACTATATCTTTTTGAAGGTGTATTCAGGCTATATTATAGATAGGACGCGCACATACATAGGTTGTAGTATACACAGGGAGCATACATACACAAGCTACAACATATATAGGTTGTGTACCTATTGGTATTTTTTGGTACATGCTAACTTCTGGTACATGATTGATTATAGGCTATTTTTACAAGTTGGTTACATGTTGTTGGCACCTATTGGTATAGGTTTACAGTGGTATATCTCACAAAGACAACATGGTAGTGGTTTCATCATTTGACACTTATATTTTAGGGTGGTTGGACGGGGCAAGGATAGGTGGTTGTAGCCACCTTCCGGTTGTATCCGAAGAACATAGGGAGTTGTTGCCTCCTTCTGGTTGTAGCCAAAGGATAGGGGAGTTGGAGCTTCCCTCAGGTTCTAGACTGAAAATATAGGGGGTTGGATCCTCCTTCCAGATGGAGCTGGAGAATTGGAAGTTGGTGCTTCCTTGAATGTAATTCTTAAAGACATATAAGAAAATCATTTTGTGGCTTTCTCCCATATTGAGTTTCCACATAAAATACTGGTGTACTGTGCATTGTGTGGATGTGTCTATTATTGATTATTATGCACTGGTGGATGTTAATGTTATATAATGAAATAACATATCAATGATGAACTGGTAAACATTGTTGAATAATTTAAATGAATATAAATTGTGGTTAAAAAGATTAATACGTGTATAAATTGCTCATTATTGATTCACTCCCCCTCTCATTAATCCAACAATTGGTATCAGAGTCAGTTCCTTCAAGAGACAGTTTAACCACTGGAAAGATATCATGGAATTTATTGAGAATGGAGTACCAATGTTTGATGATCAGAGTGGTCTAAAGTATGATATGTTGAATTACTGAGAGGGGGGTGAATCAGTAATAGAGAAATCTAATCATTTTTAACCATATAATGAAAGTGTTATATCAATGTAGCCTTACCATGCAATATTTACAGAGTAAATAAACAATGAACAAATGAACAATCATACACATACACAGTACACAAGTGCTTTTACATGGAAACCCAAAGAGGGAGAAAACCACAAAATGATTTTTCTTATATGTATTGAAGAATTACATTCATTGGAAGCACCAACTTCCTTTGTTTTCCAGTTGCAACTAGAAGGAGGCTCCAACCCCCTAGTTTCTCAGGCTATAACCTGAGGGAAGCTCCAAATCCCCAATTCTCTGGCTACAACTAGAAGGAGGCTACAACCCCCTATGTTCTTCGACTACAACTGGAAGGTGGCTACAGCCACATGTCCTTGCCCCATCCAACCGCCCTGACGTATAAGTAGAATGATAGAACCACTATCACATTATCACTGTGAAATATACTACTATAAACCTGTACCAATCAACCTGTACCAATCAACCTGCACTAAACAACCTGTACCAATAACCTGAACCATGCATCAACCTGTACCTCAACCTGTAATCAACATGTACCATAAACAAGTGCATCAACCATGCACCAACCTGTACCAAACAACTTGTAATCAAATTTTACCATAAACAAGTGCATCAACCATGCACCAACTTGTGCCTCAACCTGCAAACATTCCTTAACTTTAACAACAAGAGACTTATAATTTTCATCAAGCTTTACTTTAGCCTCACATGACTAGTTTTGGATTAGTCAAGAACCCTAAGTTGAAATAATCATAACTATGTCCCTGTAATGAATAAAGATCTGAAAATAGACACAATGTTCTTCAGTATGTTTTATGCAATTCAACTAAGTTTCACTACTTGGAACCTATCATAAAAGGAGTTATAGAAAAAATGGCATACCTTGTTGAATTCTAGATTATTCTATAGAGCAAACTTGTCGAGCGTGCCCCTCACAGAATATTTATTGTATGGATATGAAAATTTTACAAAGAATACTATAGACTTTAATATAACTAACACATTTTGTCTTACTAAATTTGGATCGGTTATGAAGAAGTTATGACATTTTTACCCAAAACACTTGTTTTAGACTAGTTTCAGGATTAGCCACAAACCATATTTTCCACATAGTGTAACTCCAAAAATAAAACAACCCACAATATGAAATTCATACCATAGCTACTTGGATATGTTTCTTCAATGGCCTCTCAATTTCACAGTATGAATCTTTCAAGAAAAAAATTTATTGCAAAAATGGTGAGATGACCTATAAATAACATACCTTAGAAAGCATCATCAAAATAATTTATCCTCCCTTGAATTTCGGCCTTATTTAGTTCACCTTCCCTCTGAATTTCATCTTATATATCCTTTGGTTACCTCATTCACCTGTAGATATTCAATATTCTCAAGTGTGAATAAAATGAGAGAACCTTGCCTCTTATTTATACTCTCCAAGTAGCTTCCTTAGAAGCATATTCTAGGTGACTTTGTCCACATAGTCACCTATGTCCAACTTTTCCCAATTTGCCACTTGTCCATGTATCCCATAGCCACTTGACCACTTAACCCATTTTTCTCATTTTAGGGTTAACCTTCTTATAGCCACTTTCCATAATTAGAAAGTTCTCTATTTACTTTATTATTTAAATAATCCTCCTTGACTTTGTCACTTCACTTTATTATTTAAATAATCCTCTTTGAATTTGTCACTTCAATTTATTATTTAAATAATCCTCTTTGAATTTCTCACTTCACTTTATTATTTAAATAATTTCTTCTTTGCAAGAACTTTGACTTCTTCGACCTTTTGGGGTTTCAAGGTAATCATATGAGGGTCCTTCAACTTTGTAAGGCCATAACTCTCAAACCGTGAGGAGTTATGTGACGTTCCACATACCACTGGAAATGGCATGACATGTGATATCCATATAGAATAGTATTAACTAAAAATATATCAAAACTCATACGATTATACATCAAACAAAATTGGGTCCATTACCCAAATCTTTGTGCTCCGGAATTTTCTACCAAACTTTCTTCAAGGGTTGACATAAATGACCACCAACCCAATTAATCAACAATCTCTCTCTTTTGCCTTGGTGGCAACACTCTGATGTAATACTAAAATCATATCACTCATGCTCCCCCTATAACCATGCCTGCATCTCTATGACCAACGCTCCCCCTAGAACCATGTCTCTATCCTCTGCATCTGATAAATCTCTCCCCCTTTGTCATCAATGGAAAAGGTATCTTACCATTTGGGGTTTCTCCCCCTAACTAACTCGTCTGATCTCCCAACCTAAACTGTCCTCTTTATGGTGCTTCCTCATGTACATCTAATACATATAAGATAAGCATTCAAAAGCATTCATTTTGGAGTAGAAATAACTCTAAGTCTCTGGCGAAGATACTCAAAGGATTTCCGTGGAAGCAGTTTTGTAAAGATGTCTGCCACTTGTTCTTTTGTGCCCACATATTCAACTCTGGTGTTATTTTTTACAACATGTTCCCGTAGAAAGTGATACTTGATTGGAATGTTCTTCGTCTTGGAGTGCATCACCGGGTTCTTTGAGATACTGATGGTGCTTGTATTATCACAATAGATTATAAAGGGCTCATCATACTCAACCTGTATATCTGTTAGAGTTTGTTTCATTCATAGAACATGTGTACAACATGTTGTTGCTGCAATATACTTTTCCTCAGTTGTAGATAAAGATACTGATGATTGTTTCTTTCTTATCCATGATACTAAACACTCACCCAAGTAGAACATTGCTCCACCGGTGCTTCATCAGTCATCAATGCAACCTACCTAATCTGCATCTGTGTAGGAAATAAGTGATAGATCATTTCCTTTTAGATACCATAATCCAAACTCTTTTGTTCCTTTGAGATATCTGAATCTTCTTCACTGCTAATACATGTGGTTCCTTTAGTCTTGCTTGAAATAGTGCCACCTGTCCAATTGCCTGCATTACATCTTGTCTAGATGTTGTCACATATAGTAGGCTACCAATCATTGACTGATATTGCCTCTTATCTGTAGACTGTGAATCATCATCTTTTCACAACTTGCAACTAGTTTTCATGGGAGTGATAATTGATTTGCAATCTTTCATTCCGAACTTCTTTAGCACTTCTCTAATATACTTGGTTTGAGAAATAAAAATTTCTTGGTTCCTTTGACATATTTGAAGACCCAGAAAGAAGGATAGTTCTCCAAGTAATGACATTTCAAATTCATTTTGCATCTCCTTTGCAAATTTATAGCTTAACCTGTCATCAATACTTCCAAAAATAATATCATCAACATAAAATTTCATTAATAAAATACTATCTTGAGTTACCTTGATGTAGAGGTTGTTGTCTGCACTTCCTTTTCTGAACCCTTCTTGCTTTAGATATTTATCCAGTCTAGAGTACCATCCTCTAGGAGCCTGTTTTAGAACATACAAGGCCTTCTTTAATTTACACACATAATTTGCATTCTCTGACAATTGAAATCCTTTTGATTATTCAATATAGACTTCTTCTTCAAGTTCCTCATTCAGAAAAGATGATTTTACGTCCATCTGATACACTTTAATATTTTTGGAGCATGCATAAGCTAAAAGCAATCGGATTGCTTCCATTTTGGAAAATGGGGCAAATGTATCTTCAAAGTCGGTTCCTTCAACCTGTGCATATCCTTTACCTACCAATATATATTTATTCCTTGTAACATTTCCATCTTCATTCAATTTATTCATGTATACCCACTTTGTGTCGATCACATTCTTATTCTTTGGTCTTGGAACCAATTCCCAAGTGTCAGTTTTCTCTATTTGATCCAATTATTCATCCATGGCCTTATTCCAAAATTCATCCTTGCTGGCCTCTTCAAAACAGGTTGGTTCAATCATAGATGAGAGTGATAGGTGTGTTTGTTCTGGTGAACGGATTCCTCTTCTAATATCAACTCCTTCATCTGTGTCTCTGATAATCTGATTTGAAGGATGATTCTCCTGTAATCGTCTATTGGGTGTCTTTGGAGGCACTTGTTGAACTTTCTCTTATGCTTCTGTTGGATCCTCTTCATCTTCCCCTTCTACATATTTTTCATATTTTGCTTCTTCTTCGTAAAGTTGTTCCATTGATTCATTTTCTTCTTCCTTTAATTCTTGTCTACCTGTTTCATCAATTGTTACATTGATGAGTTTCACAACTTTGTTCAATCTCATGTTGTAACACTTGTATGATTTCCTTGTACTTGAGTAACCAACAAGTGCTCATTTTTCCACATGAGAGTCAAACTTTCCCATTCTTCCATCTTCTCTTTTGACGTAGCATTTTCTTCCAAAAACTATGAAGTGATTCACATTTGTTGGTCTTCCATTCCATAGCTCGTAAGGAGTTTTGTCAGTTTTGTTTCTGAGCATTACTCTATTTTGAATGTGAACTATTGTATGCACTGCCTGTGTCTGAAAGATATCTGCCAATTTGGAATCCATTAGCATTGTTAGATCCATTTCATCTATTGTCTTGTTCTTTCTTTCAACAAATCCATTATGTTGAGTTGTCCTAGCAACAGAGAATTTCCTTTTTGTTCCATGCATGTTGCAGTAGCCCATAAATTCCTTTGAAGTGAACTTCCTTCATTTTCAGATCTCAAGCTTTTTATTTTTCAATCCATTTCATTTTCAACCATTTCCTTGTAGACCTTGAAGTTTTTAAAAGCTTTTGACTTATTCATGAGAAAGCAAACTGCAGTCATTCTTGTATAATCATCAACTAATAACATAAAGTATTTCTCACATTTAAAACTCTTTATTGTAGTTGGTCCAACTAGATCAGTATGCACAATTTCTAGTGGTCTTGTTGTTGAATATTCTTTTGATTTAAACCTGGTCTTTGTTTGCTTTTCTTGTTGACAATGCTTGCATAAAGTGTTGGTTGGTTTCATGATCTGGGGAATTTCTCTAACTTCTTCCCTTTTGTTGAATTTGAAAATGTTATCAAAATGTATGTGACCCATTCTTTTGTTCCATATCCAACTTTCATCTTCCTTTCCTAGGCAACACTTTTCATTTCCAATTTCACTTAATACATATATGTTGCTTGAAGTTCTTGCAATTGTTGCAATCAATTTTCCTGAACCTTCTTTTCTTATCTCGCACTTTTGTGAGTCGAAAGTAAATTATGACCTTGGTCACACATTTGACTCACACTTAGAAGATTATATTTCATATCTTATACTAGTAGAACATTTTTTGCCTTGGTATTCTTGTTCCCAATTCTGACTGTGTCTTTTCCAATGATTTTAGATGAATCATCATTTCTGAAGGAGACTGGTCCATCTCCTTCCTTTCTTAATGTAAGAAACATGTCTCTATCACCTGTCACGTGTTTTCAACAGCCACTATCAACATACCAACCAAGTTTCTTCTTATTAGCTTGTAGAGAGAGTGTGCATTCTTCATTGCTATACTGATTTGGCTTTCTTATCCATATCCTTTTTTGAGGTTCCTGTCTGTGACTGTTGTTGTTCTGTTGTGGTTCTCTAAGAGGGACTGCCATTCTGCAATGTTTGGTCATGTGTCCAAAGTTTTTACATTTGTATCATTCCACTTTAGTGCTCAAAGATTCAAACCTGTTGTAACTTCTTCTTTTTGTTTCACTAGGATTTCTTGGATAACCCTTTTGTGTATGACTTTCAAATTTGTTTATGATCCTGTTGTTATCTCTACAATTCACAGCTTTATGTCCAAAATTATTACATGCATAACTAAACCAAAAAAGATAGTTTGATACCTGGGAATTGAAGATATTCTAAAATGAGGTACTCTTATGAATCCTTCTTCTTCTTGGGGCCTATATGTTTCTGCCAGTCATTGATTCTGAAATCTAAATCTTCTCGGTGGAGGAGTGTCCCTGTAATTTTATTTGTATACCTTCATATCCCCTTTGATTGTTTCTGCACATATTTTTGGATATGTTTCTTGTTCTATTGTTTTGGAGCTTGATCATTTTTTGTTTGATTGTATCCAAGTTTGAACTTGTCATGATGAGGTTTTTGACTGCAAATAATTTCATTCAAAACTTTTGAGTTGTTCTGCATATTTTTCTTTTGAAGGTCCTTTCTTAATGTGACAATTTATGCTTCCAAATTTCCAATGATCATGTCTCTTCCTTCTAGTTGTTCTTTGTGTGATTCTTCAATTTTTTTATCTTCTTCAACTTGAACCTTCAAATTTGTGATCATTTGTTCTAGTTTTTGAGTGTCTTATTTCTTGTCTAGTTCCACTTGTAGTTTATTCTTTTTCTTCTTTTCTCTTCTAATAACTTCTATGGCACACAACAATTCTTCTCGATAGTCAAATTCTACCTATTCATATTCTTCTTCAGCCTCTTCATATTCTTCTTCAGAGTCTTTTTTATCAGAGTCTTCTACTGCCATGAATAGAACTCTTCATGTCTCACTGTCACTGACTTCATATTCATCTGATGATGAGATGTCTTTTTTGGTGCATAAGCTTTTCTTGAAATTTTATTTGTGGTTCTTTTGCCTTTATATGTTTGTTTGTTATTTGAATAACCTTCATCATTTATCTTTTTCTTATGAAAAATTTGTTAGAAAAATGACCAATACCATCATAATTAAAAGAAATCAATAGAATCTTACCTCTATACCTATCATTGTTTCCCTTGTTCAATCTTCTGACAAAGTTGGTTGCTTCTTCATCATCTTCAGAGACGTCACTGTTGTTGCTATGTTCTTTTTATTTTTTCTTTCCCTTTTTCTTTGACCTTTTGGATGCTTTAAAGGATGCTTCTTTTATATTTGTATTTTTCTGTTCAATTCTCATTTCATATGCTGTGAAGATTCCATGTAGTTCGACCATTCTTATTGATTTAGATCCACTATTTCTTCTAGTGTTGATATCTTAGGGTCAAATCTCATAGGAAGAGATCTTAGTACATTTTGAACAATTACAGATTATTTGATTTCTTCTCCCAATCCCAAGATTGCATTTATTGTTTCATCGACTCGTAAAAGGTAAGCTGCAATATTCTCATCTTCCTTCATCTTTAGTTGTTTGAACTAACCTCTGTAAGTTTGAATCTTTGCTGCTTTGACTTTTGAATCTCCTTTATAAATAATTCAAAGTTTTTCCCAAATCTCTTTAGCGGATTTACAATGTGAAACTTTGGTGAATACCAATTCTCCAAGACCATTCAGAAGTGCATTTGTGTCTTTGGAATTATTCTGGCCAAGTTTCACTGCTTTGTCATTTGTCGACAAAACTGATGGTGTTATGTATCCATATACAATTGATTGCCAAATTTCAAATCCATGTGCATGTATATATGTCTTCATCTTTATGATCTAAAATCCATACTTATGTCCATCAAACTATGGTATTCCATTTTTATACATGTTTTTTCTCTCCATGATCTACCTTTCAGTGGTTAAACTGATTTCTGAAGGAACCTGCTCTGATACCAATTGTTGGATTACTGAGAGGGGGGGTGAATCAGTAATAGAGAAATCTAATCCTTTTTAACCATATAATGCAATTGTTATATCAATGTAGCATTATCATCCAATATTTGCAGAGTAAATAAACAATGAACAAATGAACAAATATACACATTTATAGAAGTGTTTTTACATGGAAACCCAAATCGGGAGAAAACCATGAAATGTTTTTACTTATATGTCTTGAAGAATTACATCAATTGGAAGCTCCAGCTGCAAGTGGAATGAGGCTCTAGCCCCTTAGTTTCTCAGGCTACAACCTGAGAGAATCTCCAACTCCCCAATTATCTAGCTACAACCAGAAGGAGGATACAGCCCACTATGTTCTCCAACTACAACCACCTATCCTTTCCCCATCCAACCACCCTGACGTATAAGTAGAATGATGGAACCAATATCACACTATCACTGCGAGATATACTATTATAAACATATACCAATCAACCTGCACCAAACAACCTATACCGATAACCTAAACCATGCATCAACCTATACCTCAACCTGTAATCAAACTATACCATAAAAAAGTGCATCAACCATGCACCAACCTGTACCAAACAAAATGTAATCAACTTGTACCATAAACAAGTGCATCAACCATGCACCAACCTGTACCTCAACCTACAAACCTTCCTTAACTTTAACAACAAGAGAATTATCATTTTCATCAAACTTTACTTTAGTCTCACATGACTAGTTTTGGATTAGTCAACAACCCTAACTTGAAATAATCATAACTATGTACCTGTAATGAATAAAGATCTGAAAAAATTACACAATGTTCTTTAGTGTGTTTTATGCAATTTCTCCAGGTGTCACTACTTGGAACCTCTCAGAAAAGGAGTTATAGAAAAAATGGCATACCTTGTTGAATTCTGACTTATTCTAGAGAGAGAACTTGTAGAGCGTTTCCCGCACATAATATTTTTTTTATGGATATGAAAATTTTACACCAAATAATACAGACTATACTATAACCAACACATTTGGTCTTACTAAATTTGGATATGTTATGAAGAATTTATGACGTTTTTACCCAAAACACCTGTTTTAGACTAGTTTTAGGACTAACCACAAACCCTATTTTCCTCAGAGTGTAACTCCAAAACTAAAACGACCCTCAATATGAAATTTTTACCATGGCTACTTGGATATATTTCCTCAAAGGCCTCCCAATTTCATGGTCTGAATCATTTGAGAAAAAACGTTATTGTGAAAATGGTGAGATGACTTGTAAATAACATACCTTAGAAAGTATCATCAAAAGAATTTATCCTCCCTTGAATTTCAACCTTCTTTACTTCACCTTCCCTCTGAAATTTGGCTTAGATATCCTTTGGTTACCTCAGTCACCTGTAGATATTCAATATGCTCAAGTGTGATTAAAATGAGAGAGCCTTGCCTCTTATTTATACTCTCCAAGTAGCTTCCTTA
>JASDQU010308136.1:141736-154370 GCA_032191745.1 Picea mariana | reverse complement strand
TACGTCTCTACCCTGAAAAAAAATACCCACAATTTCTGCCAAGGAAAGTGCTCTGATACCACTTGCAAGATACCAGATATATAAAATATGCAGAACAAAAATGAAATGCTAGAAATGACAGAATAACAATAAAATATCCAGCATATTCTTCACAATACACGGAAATGATATACGAAATAGCAACAGAAATAGCACTTCGATTCAGATAGCACTGTTCACAGGCCTCTTCGAGGGGGAAACCTCCAGTCAAGCAACGCTCTGTTACAATAATCTCTAAGCTAGGGTTTTCATACCCTCGACCCTTATTTATACTAAATGTGTCTATTAAGAGAAGCATCTAGAGGAAGATCCTTCTAGAAGCGAAAGCTTCTATTAGGTTTTCTTACATCCGCCTTATTCTATTTTATTGAAAGGTATTATTAATATTGACCTTTATTACATCCGAATACATTGATCTACCTATGTGCGGGTTAGGACCTTAACATTGAATATTGGGAGTTGTAGCTTCCATCTAGTTGTGGCTAGAAAACAGGGTGGCAGGGTGGTTCTTGGGAAAACACAGAGTTTTCTGTATACAATTTGGTGCTTGTATAAATCCATTTGGTGCTGGAATATTTAGGGAGTTGGTGCTTCCTTCTAATGGGTGGTAGAGAAACTAGAGAGTTGGTGCTCTCAACAATTTGGAGCTTGTAAAATAGAGGTAGTAGCCTCAATTTGAGTTGGTTCTCAAACATAGATGATGTATAGAACTTAAAAGACTACCTATCATTTCGAAGAAGAAGAGGTTTTCTCCCTTTATGGGTTTCCTCGTGAAAATTTGTCTCTGTGTATATATTATGTGTGATTGATGCTCATTATTTATGTTGTTCATATGATGTATAATATTGATGGTCACTTGATGAGAGATTAAAAATGTTTTAATAGACTTAATATTGTTTAAGCACAATAACAACTGATTCACCCCCCCCCTCCCCTCTCAGTTGCCTTAGTAATTTCAACAAACAATACTCTTCGCAAGTGCCTCTAGCAATGTACCAAACATGTATCAACAAGTCAAACTATGACTCATCAAGATGTACCAACATTACCATACCATACACCTCATGTATGTTCCAACTCAAAAAATATATGTCCAAACATGTATCTCAACCATATATCAAATACATATACCAATATAACCAACAAAAGTTCTCTATCAATACATCACATAATCCATGATCCAAATACCATAAACCCTTACATCAAACCATGTGTCAAAACCTCACTATTATGTAGCCTCAAGTGTGTGCCAATCATATATCAAAACCATTAACAAAATCCTCTCAAAATGTACCATAAGATATACCAATAAAACTCACACATGTACCAACCATGTATTACAACAAATCTGCCTCAAAATAATTCACTATAACAAGTATAATGCAACAATAATACCTCTAGACATGTGCTAAGAATATGCCTCAATAGATCATTGATATACCTCTAGCTAGTATCATGTTATCCATGATATACCTCATAAACAAAGTGCCATAACCTTAATGATAAATACTTTACATAACCAACACTATATTTCTTTATATCTAGCTCATACAATATATGCCATATAACCAACAACCTCTCTAGGGAAAATCCTCAATATCCCATAACCATATTACATGTAAGCAACAATATCCAACTACAAATAAGAATATGACATACCTTTTGAACCTGTAGATAGATCTTTTGTACCTGATCATTGTAGACCTTCCTGGGAGCTTGATTTCATACTCTAGAGACCTAACATCTTCATCTTCTCAAGATTTCATAGATTTTCCCAACTATACACAACCTCTTCTTCTTCAACCTGCATATGTATGCACCTTTTTATCCTTCATCCAACGTATGTATGTGCCTTCCTCCACTGTAACCCATGTACACCTCAAAAACTAGGGTATTTCAATAATTTTTCAATTCCGAAACTTTAGTTGTCAACCCTCCTTTGCTACCTCAGACTTGCGTAACTTCAGATGTATCAATGAGTAATTGCAATAAAAATTTCATAAATAATAGATATTCAATGTGCTCTTTAGGTTCTAATAGGAGACCCTTTCTCTGTTATTTATAATTTCCGAGTGGCTTCCTCAAGGGGTTATCTTCTAATTAACTTTACCCAACTTCCTTTTTTTAGGCTAACCCACTTCTAACCACTTTTCCACTTACAACCACTTTATCCACAAATAGTAATCTCTCCACTTCGAGTTTCAACTAACTTTATTATTTAATTAATTTCCTTTGCAACCACTTTGACTTATCCATAAATAGTAAACTCACCACTTCTTGTTGCAACCACTTTATTATTTAAATAATTTCTCTTTGCAACCACTTTGACTACTTTATTATTTAAATAATTTATCTTTGCAACCACTTTGACTACTTTATTATTTAAATAATTTCTCTTTACTCACAACTTTTTGTTGCAACTAACTTTTCTATAATTAGTCAATTCATAATTTCTTTTCTCTTAACCAACTTCTTGTTGTAACCACTTTATTTTTTAATTTATTTCTTGGTCAACCAATTTGACTATTCAATCTTCTCATCACAACTACTTTAGCATAATTACCAAACTCACAACTTCTTGTTGCAACTATTTTATATTTATTTTTTTTCTTAATGCAACGACTATACCCATGATTAACTCCTAGTTACCATCAATTTGAATAGTACACTTCTTCTAGGAGATTCTAGAATAATTGACTTATTTGACCTTCTAGGGGATTCTAGATAACTCATGAGGGTTCTCCAACTTTACATGGCCATAACGCTCTAACCGTTAGGAGTTATGTGACATTTCACATATCACCGGGAATGGCATGACATGTACTATCCATATAGAATAGTCTTACCTACATATTCATTGATTGTCATGCCTTTATAGCTCGAACAAAATCGAGTCCCTTACCCATACCTTTGTGCTATCAAAATTCATTGCCAAACTTATCCAAGGGTTGAAATCAATCTATAATGGATTACATTAATACACAATATCACTATCCAAGGGTTGACATCAATGAAAACCAACAATATAAACCAATTGTCCATCAACCTAAGCCAACTGTCTGACAATCTCCCCCTTTGGCATTGATGTGAGCATCAACATTGATGTAAATAGTTAGTCATGATAACATTCATGCCCATACTCCTCATCAATGTTTATATCTCTCCCCCTTTGACATCAATGGTAAAGGGTATCTCCCTTTGGGGCTACTCCCTCTGTCTAAATACCTTTGATATTTCTTCGTGTTTCTAAGCATCGGATTACTCTCTCTCCCTTCATATGAATAATATCTCCCCTTTTGAAAAAAGGGTATCACTTTGATGCAACACTGAAGTCATATTTCTCATGCTTTCCCTGTGACCACCACTCCCTTTGTAATCATGTCTCTGTGCTCTCTCTTCAAGCATCTAACTCTCTCTCCATGCATATGAGAAATCTCTCCTCCTGGAATCATACCCATGTTCTTACCTCTCCATCTGAAAACTTCTCTGAATGATCTTTCTACCTATCTTCCTGCTTCTGTTTCCTTGCTTTGACTTATCTGCAAGATATCGTGTAGATGACATGTAGGGATTCCTATACCTGCTTCCTTTTGGAGTTTTTTTCCATTGATTCTTCCTTGTGTAATCAACTGACATATATGAAAAGCATTCAAATATTCATGTATCATTATCATACATTATGATACTATTCATTTATCTCTGAACCATTTTCTAAACCACTCTCTGAACAAATCTGTGAATCCATGCTCTCATCCACTGTCATATATCCATCCAAAGCTTCTAATTCATTTTTGTCCATATTGTCCATGACTTTGCTACTCAACTATCCATAATGATTACCCATCTATCACTATACTATATGGTTGCAACTGATTATCACATATCAAATGTGTCCACTTCTCTGATCCATCTGCTCATCAAACTCTAAATGTGTGGAAAAACCTTTACTAATGATACCACTTCCAGAATACAACCATATAATTTTGCATGTGTAACTACCAACTGACACCTATGTGGGAACATTTCTTTCTTAATCAATCAATATGTTATTATGTACTTCTACTATTGAACATACTTCAAACTGCTTGAAAGATAAATCTCTTATATGTAGAGCTGCTATCTAGCCTCCCCCTATTCATCATACATATTTTTTGGGAGTCTCCAAGCCGGATGGCTCATAAAAATATCCTCTTAGATGCAGAGTCATCATCATCTTCATTGGTAGACTCAACATTTTTCTGAAATCCGACTTCTTTCTTTCTGTCTGTGTATTCATCTTGCACTACAATTTCTAAAAGTACAATCTCTTGAACCTGTTCCTTATTTACGTTCTCTTATTTTCTTTAATTTCTTCTCTGAACCTTTTTTCATCTGAAATCTTCGTTTTTCTTTATATATTTGTCTTCATCTTGTATTATTTTTCATCTTGTGATATCTGGGACTTGGTCTTTGTTCACATGTTCTTCATTATGATCTTTCTTTCCTTTCCTTTCTCATACTATATCAAGTCTTGTGATTTATGTCATTTGTTATTCTTTCACTTTCTCTTCAGAGACTTGTTCTTTATTCATGTGCCCCTTTTCTTTTCCAAACCTAAGTATATCTAATTTTTGTTTCTTTTTTTTAATGGATGACACTATCACGCTTCTACAATTTCAAGATATATGACCATAGTTGTGGCATTTGTAACATTTAATATTATGTGGGGCCACATAAGTATTTCTTGCTTGAATATTTCTTCCATGAGCCCTACAATATGTAACCTTATGTCCAAAATTAGTACAATAAAAACAATGAACATAAAAGAAATTTACATAACTGTGAATGAATGATCCTCTTTGTGGTGTATCCCTTCTCAATTCCTACCTTGGTTGATCATAATCTTCTCTTTTATGGATCCTTTAATTATGGTTGAAGCTTCTTTGTTTCCTGAATGTGGTAGGTCTTGTTGAAGATGTATCTCTATTGTACTCATTCTTCTATGATTCTTGTTGACCATGATTTCTTCCTTTGAGTACTTCTGCATAACTCTTACTCTTTTCTTCATTCTTCTTTTATGGAAACCTGAAATGTTTCTCTTCATTCTCTACTACTAATGTGGATGTTTATGTCTCTTATATGTTCTTGTTGAGCTTGAAAATTTTACTTCTTAATGTGATAACTTCTTCTTCAAACTTCTTAACATCTTCTTCTTTTTTCATTATCTGAGTCTTCGTGACTTCTTGTGTTCTCTTTTCTTCTTCAAGTTGGATTTTCAATGTAATTATTTCTTCTTCGAGTCTTCTCTCTTATTGACCAAACTCTTACTCAAGCTAGTTTAATTCATCGGTTCTTTCCTTGAGATGATCTATCATTATATTTTCTCTATTTTCTGCTTCTTCCTTTTGTGCTTCTATGTTGAATTGTAAACACTTCTTTTGGTCTTCTAGAGTTTCTTCAATCCTTCTGGCCTCTTCTAGATGAAATCTTAAATTATTGATGACTTGTTGAGCTTCTTCAAAACCTTGAACACTTTCCTTTTGTTTCATCAATTATTTCTTGAGTGACTTGTTGTCTTCTCTTTCTTTCTTTAGTTCATCTAAAGCACTGATCAATTTGTCTTCACAGTTTTTTTGTATTTCAATTGGATTTTCTATATCATTACCTTCAGGGCATTTAATTTCAATATGTCTGCGTTTTTCACAATTAAAGAAAAAAAACATACTTATGTTGATTACGTACTCTACTTCTTCTGAATCTGGCTGACATGATGAACATCTTTCTTCCTGTTATGTATCTGCATATTCTTTAACATTCTTTTACTTTGTGATGGGTGAAGACTAGATATCATGTAGCTTATCCCAAATTTCTTTAGTTGATGAGCATTTGCCCACTTTGTCCTTAACTGAATCATATAGTCCTTACGAAATGAAATCCATTGCAATTTTGTTATTCTTCTTCAATTCCTTCTTGGCTACAGTCTTTTCTTTCTTTGTAGCATTGTATCATGTCACAACCGAATACCAAATATCATATCCATGTGCCTCTAAAAATGTTGTTTTCCTTATGCTCCACATATCATGTTGATTAATTGGGTTCGTTTTCATTGATGTCAACCCTTGAAGAAAGTCCAATAGAAAATTCCGACGGCACAAAGGTTTGGGTAATGGACCCAAGTTTGTTTGATGTATAATTGTATGAGTTTTGATATATTTCTAGGTAAGACTATTATATATGGAAAATACATGTCATGCCATTTCCGGTGGTATGTGGAACGTCACATAACTCCTCACATTTGAGAGTTATGGCCTTACAAAGTTGAAGGACCCTCATATGATTGGCTTGAAACCCCAAAAGGTCAAAGAAATAAAAGTTCTTGTAAAGAAGAAATTATTTAAATAATAAAGTGAAGTGACAAAGTCAAAGAGGATTATTTAAATAATAAATTGAAGTGACAAAATCAAAGAGGATTATTTAAATAATAAAGTGAAGTGACAAAGTCAATGAGGATTATTTAAATAATAAATAAAATAGAGAACTTTATAATTATGGAAAGTGGTTATAAGAAGGTTAACCCTAAAATGAGGAAAATGGGTTATGTGTTCAAGTGGATATTGGATACATGGGCAAGTGGAAAATTGAGAAAAGTTGGACATAGGTGACTATGTGGACAAAATGGCTATGTGGACAAAGTGGCCTAGAAGATGCTTCTAAGGAAGCTACTTGGAGAGTATAAATAAGAGACAAGGCTCTCTCATTTTAACCACACTTGAGCATATTGAATATCTACAGGTGACTGAGGTAAGAAAAGGATATCTAAGCCAAATTTCAGAGGGAAGGTGAAGTAAAGAAGGTTGAAATTCAAGGGAGGATAAATTCTTTTGATGATGCTTTCTAAGGTATGTTATTTACAAGTCATCTCACCATTTTCACAATAACATTTTTTCTCAAATGATTCAGACCGTGAAATTGGGAGGCCTTTGAGGAAATATATCCAAGTATCCTTGGTACAAATTTCATATTGAGGGTCGTTTTAGTTTTGGAGTTACACTCTGTGGAAAATAGGGTTTGTGGTTAGTCCTAAAACTAGTCTAAAACAGGTGTTTCGGGTAAAAACGTCACAACTTCTTCATAACATATCCAAATTCAGTAAGACCAAATGTGTTGGTTATAGTAAAATTTGTATTATTTCGTGTAAAATTTTCATATCCATACAAAAAATATTATGTGCGGGAAACGCTCTACAAGTTCGCTCTCTAGAATAAGTCAGAATTCAACAAGGTATTCCATTTTTTCTATAACTCCTTTTCTGAGAGGTTCCAAGTAGTGACACCTGGAGGAATTGCATAAAATACACTGAAGAACATCGTGTACTATTTTCAGATCTTTATTCATTACATGTACTGTTAACGACATTTCTTGTCCTAGGCACAAGAATATTCGGATCTGCAAGTTGTATGAGGAGCGCCCAAGCGCATCATGGAAAAATCTCGTTTCAAGCTTCCAGCCAGTAAGCGAGTGAAATTATATTGACGATGGTCTAGATCCTTTCATAAGAGAAGATCCACGGTTAGCGGGAAATCGCAGATAATAGATTTGCGCTGAGATTAGCGCAAATAGATCGCACCCATATTGTATGCAGGGAATAATAACAGTCGTCCATCCGAGGGATGTGTGGCACGAGATCCAGTCGCGTCGGCTTTTTGGCAGTCACGAGTTCAAGGGGTGAAGGTTTTATGTCGTTGTACATTTCGAAACCCTGAACCCCAAAGTGCTGATGGCACCAAAATTCGGGCCCGCAGTATCAAGGGGCAGTCTCAACTGTCCATTTGAAGCGGACACCTGGCACGGGATTAGGCTCCCCGCCTTTTCACCCATTGCGGTTTCAAAGTGCAAGTAGCAGCTCCCTCATATCCCCAATGCGTGAAGTAACGAGAGAATCCAGGACCTGGGGCCCACAGCAGTGTCGGGAGAGTTTAGGACCATCAGATTTGGAGGACGTGTGGCACCCAATTGAGCCATCTTGGCATTTCACCCATCGCAACTATGATAAGCAAAGATCAGCTCCTTCCTATTCACAAATGCCGAAATCCCCTATGGAAATAAAAGCACGGTCGCGGTCTGTGGTCATTTGGTAAACAAAAGAGCTAAGAAAAAGAGGCCAAAAGCGTTGAGTCCAGTTGCCGAAAGGATCATCGCGATTTCCAGATGCCAGCGGATACAATTTCGCTCCCGGTTTTCGCTTGGAGTAAATGAAGGCAAGAACAGATGGTTGAAACCTCCTTTCATTCATTGAATATGAGATATGGAGGGTATGGAAAGTGGTCTGTTCGAAGGAGTTCTGTGTACTAATTATCCAAAGAAGCCATGCCGAAGTCCTCAATTAGACAGAGAAGTCTACACATGCCATTTTGGCCTTTAATGTTTCGACTACCTCCCCTGCAAAGGCCATGCGAAGTTAAGGTAGCATCTGTCATAGGCGCATGATCATCCTGAGTTTGCATGGGAAAACTGTCAGAAGACATGCAGATGCAATATTTTAATGCATCGTCTTGTTTTTGCTGTTGTTGTTGTTTTGGAGTATATGTAGGCATTTTCACCATTTTTGTAAGCATCGATGGTTGAGCAAGGCTCCCGGTGGTAAACTTTAATGAAGCATTGTTTTCCTGGTTATGTCTAGACTCTTGAGACTTCTTGTCTTATGAATGTTAGTTTTTCTTTCGCGTCTTTGTTTACACTTTATTAGAATGGCTCGGAATTGGAGAATCCAGTCAAGTTGTAACTGTTATAGGATGATGTAGAGTTTGATCACTGTAATAGTTGCATTGTTTCTAATCGGTCCCTGTGATTTTCTTAGCACTGAACGACTTGGAATTGGAGAATCCAGTCAAGTCCCCCCTTTCAGTTTCTCAAAGCTCTGAACTAGAGGATCTCACATTCAGAGTTTTTCTTCTACAAATTACTGAAAGGCCTGTTGCCTGAGGTAGTTTGTCCACTCCCCTCACCAAGTCTTCAACCTGCTCATTTTCAAATCAACCCACTGACTGAAGTTAGATCAAGACCTCCTTTGTTCCTCGCATGTCGGACCCAGTCCCTGAATTTGAGTGATATCTTCCCGAGTCTCTACCCATTTGATTACCCATTAAAAACTACCGTGACATAAAAAAATGATGGGCATCGGGCTCTTCTCCTGCTGCAATCCAGGAGTGACTTTTGACGCTAACATTTCTAGCACCGTTGCCGGGGATGAAGTTGAATATTTTCCCTGGGCAGAACGACATTGAGCCTCTAATTCTGAAGGTGCATCAGACATTAGAGCCCTTAAATATTGCTACTGTGCACCTGGAGACTCCACTGTGACGACTCCATTGTTTCCACATAACTGTTTCAGCTGTGACTACTGTTAGCACACCTGAAATATGACCCTAAGGAGCTTTCTCGAGAAGGTTTCAGCAGCTGCTTTCTCAGCTTGAGAAGCTTCCTGGGGTAATGACAATGTTAAGATTTGGCCTTTGATGGTGAACAAGGACCAGGCACATTTGAAGCTGCGCATCTTTCACCTGGCGACTCCATGATTCGAGGATCGATTGGCGACTCCACTGTTTTGATATGGAGAAAATTATGGCTCAAAGGTTTGCTTTCTGTGACTTTTCCCAGATAGTTGGGTTTCCTAATGCACTTCCTGATAGGGACCAATGGGAATATTTCCTCTCTGAATTTCATGCAACAAGTTGGGAGGAACCAACTGAGCATTTACTGGACTTCCATGAGGCTATTCATCGACACAATATCACGCATGAGGATGTCCGGATTAAGCTCTTCAGGTATTCATTGAAGGGAGATGCTCTTGAGTGGTGTCGATCTCTTCCTGTTGCGAGCATCCGCTCTTTAACAGGTTTTCATACAGCTTTCAATTCATTTTGTAAAGACTACTATCCAGCTGATTGTTTGTTTGAAAACTGTTGTGAGGATTTTTCTTCACTTCATGAAGCCTCTGCTGGCTCTGAAGACCAGGTCCATGATGAAGCTTTTACTGTGGAGGAAATCATTTTCCAAGAAAATATGGAGGTGTTGAATGATATTAATTGTGTTAGACCTAGAACGGAAGCATCTGACATCATATCAGATGCCTATATTCCTTTAGATGTTCATAACGATCAACATGCCTCTTGTGGAAATTGTGAGTTTATAGAGAAAATGTGGTCCATGGTAGATGACTCACTTGGATATCAGGTTGAAGCAGATGTTCCTAGTAGCTCTACTCATGATGACGAAGACCCTCTCTTTTTAAAAGAGGGGTTAGTTGTGGAAGAGGATTCTTCTCTTTTCCCCTAGGGGGTTTTTCACGATATATTTTTACCTGGGATTAAAGAGAAAAGGATTATGTATGGGCAGCTAGAAGCAGCAGGTCCCATTGTTCCTGAAACGGAAATTTTTGATGGGATCACTATTCTGGAGGAGGGTCATATCATTGAAGGACAACCCCTTTTTGATGTATATTATAGTGATGATGAGCAACAAGCTTATCCTACATTTGATCACTATAAAGATACTGAAGAGCCAGTCAACAAGCAGAACCACCCCATGGTCCCTATTTATGATGAATACGAATCTGACCTAGGGGAGAGCCAAGAAGAGGAAAAGGAACCAGAGGAACAACTGAGCACATATTTCATTCCAGAGCCAGTTAGCGAGCAGCTACCGCCTGGGATCAGTGAGCCTATGTCAGTTGTCCACTCACCTATGCTTATCAAAGATATTCAACCACATGTGAGCAACTCTATAGCAGAGGAGGCTACCTGTCACCAATTTTCCAAAATTCGCCACTCATTCTATGACCCTGTCGGCGAATACATGGAGTGGCATATCCTTTATGCCTTAGAGCCGCCCTATTCCATATCAACTTCACCCTGTGAGGTGATTTTGAAGAGTGTAGTCATTATGATGTCACGGTTACACTATTTGTTGGTGATCATCGACAAAAGGAAGGAGCTTCTATCCAGGAAGCTGCTTGAATGGATATGGTGGAAGTTTTCTTTCACCTAGCCCATGTAAAATATTTTATTAGCATTAGGACTGTATATAAATAAGCTCCTTTGAGCATGTAGCTTTATTTTGTTACTTTTATTTTTCGGCCTGTATTTTCAACATCGGGATGTTTTGAGCATGACTCCATAGCCCAACAACAAGGAAATGAACCTGCGGAATGAGTTCTTAGAGCATCACAGGGACAACTCATCCCCCATGGATCCTAATGTTAGTGACATTTCTTGTCCTAGGCACAATAATATTCAGGTCTGCAAGTTGTACAAGGAGCGCCCAAACACAGCATGGAAAAATCTCGTTTCAAGCTTCCAGCCAGTAAGCGAGCGAAATTATATTGACGACGGTCCAGATCCTTTCATAAGAGTATATCGATGGTTAGCGAGAAATCACGGATAATAGAGTTGCACCGATATTAGCGCAAATAGATCGTGCCCATATTGTATGCAGGGAAGAATAATAGTCGTCCATCCGAGGGACGCGTGGCGCGAGATCCAGTCGCGTCGGCTTTTCGGCAGTCGCGAGTTCATGGGGTGAAGGTTTTATGTCGTTGTACATTTCAAAGATTCGAACCCTGAAGTGTCGATGACGCCCAAATTTGGGCCCGCAGTATCAAGGGACAGTCTCAGCCGTCCATTTGAAGCGGACACCTGGTGCATGATTAGGCTCCCCGCCTTTTCGCCCATCGCGGTTTCGAAGCGCAAGTAGAAGCTCCCTCATATCCTCGATGCGCGAAGTAATGAGAGTGTCCAGGACCTGGGGCCCACAACATCGTCGGGAGAGTTTAGGACCATCAGATTTGGAGGACGCGTGGCACCCAATTGAGCCGTCTCGGCATTTCACCCATCGCAACTATGATAATAAAGGATCATCTCCTTCCTATTCGCGAACGCCGAAAGACCCTATGGAAATAAAAGCAGGGTCACGGTCCGTGGTCATTTGGGAAAAAAAAGAGCTAAGAAAAAGAGGCCAAAAGAATTGAGTCCAGTCACCGAAAGGATCATCGCGATTTCCAGATGCCAGCGGATATGATTTCGCTCCCAGTTTCCGCTTGGAGTAAATGAAGGCAAGAATGGATGGTTGAAACCTCCTTTCATTCATTGAATATGAGATATGGAGGGTCTGGCAAGCAGTCTGTTCGAAGGAGTTCCATGTACTGATTATCCAAAGAAGCCATGCTGAAGTTCTCGATCAGACAAAGAAGTCTACACATGCCATTTTGGCCTTTAATGTTTCGGCTACCTCCCTTGCAAAGGCCATGTGAAGTTAAGGTAGCGTCTGTCATAGGTGCATGATCATCCTGAGTCTGCATGGGTAGACTATCATAAGACATGAAGACGCAATATTTTAATGCAACGTCTTGTTTTTGCTGCTGTTGTTGTTTTGGAGTATATGTAGGCATTTTCACCATTTTTGTAAGCATCGATGGTTGAGCAAGGCTCCCGGTGGTAAACTTTAATGAAGCACTATTTTCCTGGTTATGTCTGGACTCTTGAGACTTCTTGTCTTATGAATGTTAGTTTTTATTTTCGCATCTTTGTTTAAACTGTATTAGAATGGCTCGGAATTGGAG
>JASDQU010308136.1:99148-119790 GCA_032191745.1 Picea mariana | reverse complement strand
ATCAAAGAGGATTATTTAAATAATAAAGTGAAGTGACAAAGTCAAGGAGGATTATTTAAATAATAAAGTGACAAAGTCAAAGAGGATTATTTAAATATTAAAGTGAAGTGAAAAAATCAAAGATGATTATTTAAATAATAAAGTGAAGTGACAAAGTCAAGGAGGATTATTTAAATAATAAAGTAAATGGAGAACTTTATAATTATGGAAAGTGGCTATAATAAGGTTAGCCCTAAAATGAGGAAAATGGGTTAAGTGGTCAAGTGGCTATTGGATACATGGACAAGTGGAAAATTGGGCAAAGTTGGACACAGGTGACTATGTGGACAAAGTGGCCTAGAAGATGCTTCTAAGGAAGCTACTTGGAGAGTATAAATAAGAAGCAAAGGTCTCTTGTGAAAATCATCTTTTGAGCATAGCTTGAAGAGAATAACAAGGGTCTGAAGGAAGGTAGAGTGCGTACACTTGGATGAAGTCATGGAGACCTGAGTGTGAGCTGATGCCAGGTTCTTGAAGTCTGAAGCAAGTTCCAGATCTACATTCCATGGAAACTCTGGTATGGTTACATAGTTGTCTTGATGGATATTCTTGCTTATTGTATGGTGAATGCTTAAGGCATTCTTGGTATGACTCTTGTGATATGGTTATGTTGGTTGATTGATAGAGTGAGTAACACTCTTATGATTCAGTATTGATATGATTGCCATAGTATACAGATTTCTTATACATGACTAAGTAGTTTTCATATTGTATGGTTGAGGAGCATGAGTAATATGTGGGAGAGCATAGTTTTCTTGTGATTGGTTATGGTTTATATGGGACAATGAAAGACATGAGTAGACATGACTGAAGGCTGCAAAGGATATGAGTTTTTCATAGAGAGAAAACCCTAAGGCATACTCAGGTTGTCGTACATACGCATGTTGCACTATTGACAAGTCACGTACCTATTGACAAATTGGTATCTGTTGATGATTGATTCCTCTTCTCAGTTGGTGTTGAGTTGTGTAAGTCGAGTCTTGCATTGTAGAGCTGGTGCTCTTGTGGAGTTGTAACTCTATTCAGTTGTTGTTGATAACCCAAGGATTGTAGTCTGTAATAAAAAGAAAATTGTACATACATATTGTGTTCTTTGTGTTCCTTGTGGTGATGAATTATTGATGATATATGTTGTTGCTATATGTTTCTAATATATGTTCACATACAACTGATTATAAATGACAATAATGAGTGTTAAGTAATTGGTGATTGCTAGATAATAATTTTTGTGAAGGGAAGTTTGAAAAAGATCCTTACACTGATTCAAGCCCCCCCTCTCAGTGTGGTCGGTGTGTCCAACAATTTCTATCAGAGAGGGCCTTCACTATAAGCCTTAACAAGCTTGGAGGAGATCCATGGACACACAAATGGATGATGAAGTTCCAATCCTTGATGAGGAAAATTATTCTACATGGAGAATAGAAATGAAAGTGCATTTGAAGGAAATAGGAGTGGGTATTTGGAAAGCAACTATTGGTGGATCATTTCCTTTGAAGAACAAGTCAAAGTTTCCAGCTCAAAGGGAAGAAATGAGGAATGATGGATTGGATCTTAAGACCATTCTTAGTGGACTCTCAAGTTCTATCAAAGAGAGCATGGGACAATGCACTTCCACCAAGGATCTATGGCTAAAAATAGAGAATACATACCAAAGAAAAAAGAAAGACCTTGAATACAATTCCATTAATATCAATGAAGGTAAATAATCTCCAAAATCCCCTGATTGCAATATTTCAAAATGTGATGATGTTGAATATTTCTCTACAAGTGAAGAAGAAAATATAGAGATAGTATGTGTAGAATCAAATGATAGTTATCTCATGGAAGAAGTAGAAGAAGAACTATCAGAGCTTAAAAGGAAAGTTGAATGGGGTCTATTTGAATACAACTATGACCATTGTTACATAGAATATAACTATCTTTCTGATAACACTAAAAGGTTTCTTAAAAAGAATCAAAGGCATATATTGAAGTTAAAGGAAATGCTCAAAGAACAAGAAGAATGTAAAAAGACTCAATTAGAAGAAAAAGAAGAAGAGATCAAAAGACTAAAGAATAAAATAGAAGAGAATAAGAAGCTAGATGAGGAGATTAGCAAAAGTCTTGAAGTTAATGTCCATCTCAAGACTCAAATTGAAGAAGCCAAAAGGGTAGAGGAATTACTAAAGAATCGAGTAAATGAAAAGGAAGAGTCGTGTCATAAGTTGGAAGCTGAAGTTTTTGATCTTAGAATGAAAGTAGAGAAGTCAAACAAATTCTTGAATAGCTCAACAATCTTGAATAATATCTTGGATAGTCAAATATCACAAAATGATAAATCAGGTCTTGGATACAAGAACGAAGCTACACATGTTGAAGCAAGCACTTCAAATAATAATGAGGTAAGTCCCTCACTCTCAAAGGATGGAAATAATGTTGCAAGTCAGTCATATACAAGGAAAGGAAAGTTTCAAAAGAACAAAGCAAGGAATTCATCAAGAAGCCATATTTACACCTCAAAGAAGAGAGAAACCTTCAAGATGGACATCAAAGAAAAGGTATGAAAATGTTTTTCACGGTCAATGTTACTCATGTAATAAATATGGTCACAAAGCTTTGGAATGCATATATTATGCAAGGAAAGATAGTGAAAGATTTTATAACACCCTAAGATGTTGGAGATGTAATCAAGTAGGACATATTGCTTCTCATTATCACACCATGAGATGCTACAACTGTAGTGGATTTGGCCACAAATCCTAGGATTGTTGGAACACAAGAAGAAATTCCATGGTGAGGAATTCATATAGCATGACTAGAAGAAGAGATGAATTTAGGAAGGAAGACATTTTTGAAAAGATGGAAGATCAAATATCAATTTCTGAAAAGTTGGGACACCTTCAGAAGTGGGTGGAGAAAACTGAACAGTCAGAACAAAATGGAAGCCTTAAGGAAAGCTCAAGTTTGTCATCTTTAGAAGCATACATGGGTTGCAATGGTAACAGTCGTCTACATATGCAATATGAACTATCAATAGGTCACGTACATATGTGAGTTGTCTGTGCAGCAGGATATGTATCTATGGTAAAAAGCCTTGGGAAAGGGGCTATGCATATGAGTTTGATGCAGACCCCCTGCCCTCGGGCCGGGATCTGCACAGGATCGTTCTAATTCTCCTCTCTGAGTTGAATTGACTCTTCAATTTCCCTACAGGAAATTCTCACACACATAAGAGTGTATCCACAGGTCGTTCCTGAAAGACCCGCCCTGTCCAAATTATCTCTAGACGTGAGCCTATTCTTCCATACGACCACGACTTGGTCCTTGCACAAGTGCCTTTCGCAACTTGTGTGTTCACGAGTCGAAGACCCTCTACTTCTCATCACCAAATTCCGATACCCAAGATGCGATGGGATATGGCTCCTCCTTGTTAGCACCCTCCACGCATAACCGTTGGCTAGAGCTAAGCACTAGCCTCACTTGCAACTCGCATGCTCACAAGTTGAAGGGTTGATTTGTTGAACCTTTGTGTTCCTTTCTTACGACAACCCAAAGCATGAGAAGTCAACAGGGTGTTAACTCCCTCCCAGGTGACAAGTTTCCACCTGTCAACCACGCGGTCCCACTTGATGGACGCACCACGTGTTCACCCGAGACCTCGGCCCTCGGCACTTCGTGACTTCTACAGTCGAAACTGAGTCCTCCCAACCTACAAAACCTCAATACGCGATATAGAAAAGAGGTTCTAATCCAACGGTTGTTCCGTGTTTTGGATCCAACGGTCTAGATCTCCTTCTCTATTCCTCACAACTCGAAACTTTGCACAAACCAAGAAATTTGGTCTGGCCTCCAAACTTACAAACCTCGAGTTCACGATATGATCCAACAATGTATGCAAAGCATGATCAATGACTTCCATTGATCCTGGGTCCTAAGGTGATGGGTTTCACCGGCCTCTAATCACCTTGCAACTCTACTAGATCCTGCAGTCCTTGCAACTTCACGAGTTCTCCACAGAGAATTCTAACTGTCTGAGCCACTCCTCAAGAATATCTAACCAAACTGACTTGGCATATTTTTCTGGGACTTAACTTTTGTTGCGATGATTTTGCTTCCTATCTTCCTTTGAACACTTCAAAGGCGCCGACTCTCCTGAGATTTTACTTGTAAACTCGAGTCTCTAAAATGACTCCTGCACGCACTTCTTGCGGCAATCTTTCAAATACTCCTGGGTATTTGATCTTTCAACTCTGTGCACTCTCTGCAACAATAGTCCTTCACTCTTCAACCTTAGTTGATAAATTCTAAGACTTCAACTAGCTTGTGCACACCTTGCACAACTTCAATACTTCACCTGCACTTTTGCAGGAATGAGAACAATGGTATCCTTCCTGAGTTTTCTGAGATAAAACTCAGAACCCTTGTCAACGCACACCTTGCAGACGTTTCACTGCACTCCTTGTAGGAACTCTCTCAGGAAGAGAAACAATTGAAACTCATTCTTCTCCTCTATCAGACTTCATATACTTAACATGTAATCACACATTTAACACGACATTGAAAAAAATGCATAAACAGAGAGAATAAAACAATTGTAAGCATACCATTCAGCCAATGTAAACAGTAAGCATCATAACACCATGAAAATTGAGTCAAAGCTTCATATATTAACTCAAGTGTTTCTATACATGGGTTCTTTTCTACAACTCTAAAAAATGATAATGTTACAATGATACAATGATACAAGAATGAGGGTGTCTATATCCGTTTTCCCTCCTACACTCTAAAACTGTCTAATTCATAATTCATATCTACCTACTTTCATTAATTAGGCTTAAATGCCTTTTACATTGACAGATGAGAGCAAATCGCTCACGATCTGTTTACAATAACCAGATATAAATGCAATTATGCTTCTAGCTATTACATTAATATCCGCTCTTTAATTTTTCAAAAACATTTCAAAACGTGTAAAATGTGTGTTGCACTCCTCCAGCTGTCTTCCGCCTTCATGCTCGCTTGGCTAGCTGCTTACGATGCTCCTGCATCATACTCCCTCGCTTGAAATTTTTCATGAACTCCTGTTCATGAGATCTTGCACGGTCTATCCATGCTTCTGAATTTCTTCTTCATCTTTCCAACTAGCATATTCAACTGGATGTCCCTTCCATTTGACCAAGTATTCAAAATATTCCTTCCTTCTGGTCCTTTTACTAACCCTCTTATCAATTATGTTTTCCATCTGTGGCTTTTTCAGCTACATGCATTTGTTTTGTCCACTGAATTTCTTTCTGTTCTTCATCTGCTCCTGCTTCTTCATCTCTATAAGGGTACAAATCCGCAACATTGAATATTGGTGAGATTCCGATCCCATCGGGTAATTCAATATCGTATGCGTTTGCCCCAAATTTCTTTATGATCTTGAATGGTCCAATATTCTTCATCTTCAGTTTGTTATATGTTCCCCTTGGGAACCTCTCCATCCTCAAATATGCAAGAATCAGATCACCAACTTCAAATTGAAGTTCTCACCTGTGTTGATATGCACTTTGCTTGTATTCTTGACTTGAACTCTGCAATCGCTCCTTGATTTGGTTGTGTAGCTCCTTCATTCCTTTTGCAAAATCCTTTGCACTAGCACTCCTGAATTCATTTTGCTCCAAATCTTTCAATTCAGAAACTCCCCTCGGCTGCATTCCATATACAATATGGAATGGACTTTTCCCTGTGCTTCTGTTAAGAGAATCATTGTAAGCAAATTCTGCCTATGGCAGAATGTGATCCCACTGACTGTGGTGTTCAGTCACTAGGCTCCTCAGCAAATCTCCCAAGCTCTTGTTCATGACTTTTGTCTGTCCATCCGTCTAAGAATGATATGCTGAGCTAAAAGACAAACTTGTCCCCAACTTCTTCCATAAGGTCCTCCAAAAATTCCCTATGAAATTGGTATCCTGATCAGAAATGATACTCCTTGGCAAGCCGTGAAGTCTGACGACTTCCTTGAAAAATAGGTTCGCAATATGAGTTGTGTCACTGGTTTTTTGACATGGTATGAAATGTGCCATCTTTTAAAATTTTTCGACTACCACAAAGATTGAATCATATCCTCTCTGTGTCCTTGGAAGTCCCAATATGAAATCCATGCTCACTACATCCCACATCCTTTCTGGTATGGGCAATGGTTGATATAACCCTATGTTCTTCCTTTTTCCTTTAGTGTGCTAACAAATTCTGAACCTATCCACAAATTTCTTGACATCTGTCCTCATCCCTGGCCAAAAATATGATCCATTCAGCTTTGATAACGTCTTATCATGACCGAAGTGTCCGACCAATCCTCCACTATGTTTTTCTTTCAACAAATTCTCCCTCATGGAGAATTTTGGAATACATAGTTAATTGCCCCTGAATAATAATCCATCCTGGATCATATACTCAGTCCATTTGGTTCTATCCCTGAGAATTGGATTCTCAGATGCTTCGTATGCTTCTTTAAAATCTAGGTCATCCCTGTACATTTCTTTGAGGTTATCAAAACCCAAAGTCTTGACTCGGAATTCCTGCATAAACAAACATTTCCTGCTCAAAGCATCAACAACTTTGTTAGTAGTTCCAGAAATATGCTTAATCACAAAAGTAAAATTCTACATGAATTCAACCCATTTAGCATGTTTTTGGTTCAACTTCTCCTATTGAGTTACGAATTGTAAAGCATGATTATCACTATACAAAACAAACTCTTTAGGAACCAAATAATGTCTCCATTTGTTCAATGCTTGCATGACTGCATAAAATCCCTTGTCATATGTAGAGTACTTGATCTTCGCTTCATTCAGTTTTTCACTGAGATATGCGACCGACCTGTCATCTTGGCTCAAGACCGCTCCAATTGAAAATCCACTCGCATCACACCTGACTTGGAATGTATTGCTAAAATATGGCAAAACCAGAATCGGTTGCTCAGTGATCTTCTTCTTCAGCAGATTGAAACTCTTCTCTGCTTCCTCTGTCCAATGAAAAGATATATGTCTTTTCTTCACTGTGTCCATCATTGGTGCACTAATTGGGCTGAAGTCTCGGATGAATTTCCTGTAGAAGCTAGCCAAACCATGGAATCTTCGAACTTCAAACACACTTTTTGGCGATGACCAATCCTTAATTGCATTTAACTTTTCCGGATCCATCTTCAATTCATTTGCAGAGATAACAAAACCCAAATAAATGAGTTATGTCCTCATAAATGATGATTTCTTCACATTAATTAGCAATTTCTCTTGTTGTAATCTCCTCATCACTGCAGCTAAATGATGTAAGTGTTCTGCTTCTATTTTGCTGAAAATTAATATATCATCAAGATATACAATGATGAATTTCCCTATGAAATCATTCGGGACTTCATTCATCAATCTCATGAAAGTACTGGGTGCATTCGTTAAGCTAAATGGCATAACAAGCCATTCATACAGCCCCTCATTCATCTTGAATGTTGTATTCCATTCATCACCTTCTCTCATTCGAATTTGATGAAATCCACTTTTCAAATCAATCTTTGAAAAAAATCTTGCTCCACTCAAGCAATCCATCAAATCGTCCATCCTTGGAAATGGAAATGTATATCTGATGGTAATCTTATTGATTTCTCTTGAGTCTGTACACATTCTCTAGCCTCCGTCTTTCTTTGGGCTGAGCACTGTCAGAACAACACATGGACTCAAGCTTTTTTGAATCAATCCTTTGTCCATTAAGTCCTGGACTTGTCTCTTGACTTCTTCATTTTCGTGCGGCGTCAACCGATATGTTGCTTTTATCGGTAAACTGGCTCTAGGTATAAGATCAATATGATGGCTCATACTCCTGATAGGTGGAAACAAACAAGGTAGTTCATCCACTACTATATCAACAAACTCTTCCAACAACTTCTGGATTTATTTTGGTAAATCATCTACTCTTGTATTGGTCAAAACAATTTTAGGCTTCCTGACAACAATAAATTGTGTGTCATCCTTCTTCTTAACCTCCTTAAGAAGTTCCTTCCCACTCATGAGAAGTACAGTGTTGTTTGTCTCTGTTTTCACTTCTTTATCCTTAATCAACAAAAACATGTGTGTCCTCCCATTTTTCTCTAGGGTTTACGTGTTCTTTCTCCCATCATGAATCACGTTTCTATCATATTTCCATGGTCTACCCAGCAATAGATGACAAACATCCATGGGAATGACATCACATAATATTTCATCTTTATATCCTCCTATTTTAAATTCAACTAAACATTGTTTAGTGACATTTACCTGATGTCCTTTTTGTAGCCATGAAACTCTGTATGGGCTTGGATGTACAAAAGTCTCCAGCTCCAGTTTTTCTACCATCTCTGTAGATACAAGATTGTTTATGCTACCACTATCCACTATGGCCTTGCATACTCTATCCTTAGTTTTGCAAGAAGTTCGAAACATACTGTTTCTTTGGGATGGGTTCTCTGCCTCCTTCTCTGGCTTTAAGAGAACTTTCCTCATCATTAAGGATCTTCCACCCTCAGCGTCTTCTGCCTCAACATTCCATCCTTGAGCTTCGGCGATGTGATTTTCACCACTCTCTTTCTTCTTATATGGACACTCATAGGATTTATGCCCGATCTTTCCACAGAAAAATCATTTCACTTCACCTCCTCTGCCTCTTCCTCTTCCTCTTCCTCTTGCTCGAGGAAAAGTGTTTCTATTAGCATACTTCCCTCTCTGTGAGCTTCCTCCTCTCTCATGTTGAGTTTGAGGTTTCTTTCCCTCTTCTTTAGGCTTCTGAGTCCTGTCTTGGCAATTGTTTTTCCTCTGGCTTGACTTCAGCCTCAGCCTCTTTGACCTTGCTTCCGAATAAACTTCTCTTTATCTTTTAGAGCTATCTGATAAGCATCTTCCATAGTCTGAATGGTCATCATGCTCATCTCATCTTGAATGTCATATCGCAGACCATTAAGGTACCTGACAACTTTTTCATCATCACTTTCTCGATGACCTGCTCTAATGTTTATCCTGTAGAAATCTTCAGTGTATTCTTTCACTGACATCAGCTTCTGTCTCAAGTTCTGCATCCTCCGAAACAGAGTGATTTGATAATCCCTGGGTATAAATTTGGCTTTCATCTTCGCAACCATTCTATTCCAACTTTTAATTTTCTGCTAGCCCTTGCAGTGTCTGTCAGCCTGTAGTTCATCCCACCATAGTGTTGCATGTCCTTTAAGTCTGGTAATGACATGTTTGACCTTCTTGTCTTCCTCGACATTCTCATAGTCAAAGTATTTATCTAGAGCTCTAATCTAGTATAGAAGATCTTCAACATCCAGGTTTCCCTCATACACTAGAATGTCCATTTTTTCTCTGGCACCTATCCTCGCAACAACCTTGAATAGGCGTTCCTCTGCAGCATCTTCGACTACAACTTCTTCTCCTTCGTTTCCAACTTCATTCTCACTTTCAGCTTCGCTGATATCCCCAACGTCAACTGTGCGCTTCAATGCTGTCTCCATAGCATCAAGCCTAGCACGTAATTTAGACATTTCTCTTTCCACTACTGGATCAGGCATTGGTATATCTCTTCTTCTCTGGGGCATGGCTATAAAATGTTCCTCTTTTCTCAGCTATAGAAAGAAAAGAACTTGTTCTACGCTCTGATACCAATTTGATGCAGACCCCCTGCCCTTCGGCCGGGATCCACACAAGATCGTTCTAATTCTCTTCTCTGAGTCGAATTGACTATTCAATTTCCCTACGGGAAATTCTCACACACACAAGAGTGTATCCAAAGGTCCTTCCTGAAAAACCCACCCTGTCCAACTTAGCTCTAGGCGCAAGCTTATAATTCCATACGACCACGACCTGGTCCTTGCACAAGCACCTTTCGCAACTTGTGTGTTCGTGAGTCGAAGACCCTCTACTTCTCTTCACTAAACTCTGATACCCGAGATGCGATGGGATATGGATCCTCCTTGTTAGTGCCCTCCATGCGTAACCATTGGCTAGGGATAAGCACTAGCCTCACTCGCAACTCGCGTGCTCGCAAGTTGAAGGGTTGAACCTCCGGGCCCTTTTTTTACGAAACTCCGAGACGCGAAAGTCAGAGAAGGCTTGACTCCTTCAGCACTTCTCGCAACTCACAACTTTGTGAGTTGATTTGTTGAACCTTTGTGTTCCTTTCTTATGAGAACCTGAAGCACGAGAAGTCAACAGGGTGTTGACTCCCTCCCAGGTGACGAGTGTCCACCTGTCAACCACACGGTCCCACTTGATGGACGTGCCATGTGTTCTCCTGAGACCTTGGCCCTCGGCACTTCGTGACTTATGTAGTCGAAATTGAGTCCTCCCAACCTATGAAACCCCGATACGCGATATAGAAAATAGGTTCTGATCGAACGGTTGTTCTATTTTTTGGATCCAACGGTCTAGATCTCCTTTTCTATTCCTCGCAACTCGAAACTTCACACAAACTAAGAAATTTGGTCTGGCCTCCAAATTTACAAACCCTGAGTTCGTGATATGATCCAATGATGTATGCAAAGAACAACCAATGGCTTCTGTTGATCCTAGGTCCTAAGTTGATGGGTTTCACCGGCCTCTAATCACCTTGCAACTCTACTAGATTCTATGGTCCTCGCAACTTCGCGAGTTCTCCATGGAGAATTCTAACCGTCTGATTCACTCCTCAAGAATCTCTAACCAAACTGACTTGGTGTCTTTTTCTGGGACTTAACTTCTGTTGTGATGATTTTTCTTGCTATCTTCCTTTTAATGCTTCAAAGGCGCCAAATATCCTGATCTTTTACTTGTAAACTCGAGTCTCTAAAAGGACTCCTGCATGCACTCCTTGCAGAAATCTTTCAAATACTCCTGGGTATTTGATCTTTCGACTCTGTGCACTCTCTGCAACAACAGTCCTTCACTCTTCAACCTTAGTTGATAAATTCTAAGGCTTCAACTATCATGTGCACACCTTGCACGACTTCAGTACTTCACCTGCACTTCTGCAGGAACGATAACAATGGTATCCTTTCCTGAGTTTTCTGAGATAAAACTCAGAACCCTTGTCAACGCACACCTTGCGGACATTTCATTGCACTCCTTGGAGGAACTCTCTCAGGAAGAGAAACAATTGAAACTCATTCTTCTCCTCTATCAGACTTCATATACTTAACATGAAATCACACATTTAACACAGCATTGAAACAAATGCATAAACAAAGAGAATAAAACAGTTGTAAGCATACCATTCAGCCAATGTAAACAGTAAGCATCATAACACCATGAAAATTGAGTCAAAGCTTCCTATATTAACTCAAGTGTTTCTGTACATGGGTTCTTCTCTACATCTCTCCACTACAGCTCTAAAAAATGATAATTTTACAATGATACAATGATACAAGAATGAGGATGTCTATATCCGTTTTCCCTCCTATGCTCTAAAATTGTCTAATCCATACTTCAAATCTACTTACTTTCATTAACTAGGCTTAAATGCCTTTTACATTGACAGATGAGAGAAAATCTCTCACGATCTGCTTACAATAGCCAGCTATAAATGCAAGTATGCTTCTAGCTATTACATTAATATCCACTCTTTAATTTTTCAAAAACATTTCAAAACGTGTAAAATGTGTGTTGCGCTCCTCAGGCTGTCTTTCGCCTTCATGCTCGCTTGGCTGGCTGCTTACAATGCTCCTGCATCAGAGTTGCAGCATGGTATGATGGTATAACTTTGTGTTGCAGGGTATGACATGGTTTGTTGCAGGGTCTAACATGTTTGTTGCAGGTTTTCATGATTACATGTTGTCATACACAATTGTTGTATGTATGGTGGTGATATATGGTTGAGTGTTGAAAGAATATCTTAGATCCATGGTACTAAGCCTAGAGTGTGGATTGAGACACTTTTTTGTTGAGGAACAATGCTGGTTGCGACAGTGAAGTTATGGTACTTTGGTTATGAGATATATCATGATGATGCTAGCTAGAGATGTCATTGATTTATTGAGGCACACTTCTAGTGCATGTATTATTGGATGCTTAGTATTTGTTGTAGTGAATAGTGGTTGAGGTTGATCTGTTGGGATACATGGCTGATACATATTTGAGCTCCATTTATATATCTTATGATGTATTGTGAGATCCATATTTATTGGATATATTGGTGCACACATTTGGCATGAGGATGGGCTACATAGTGGGACATGCAGATGATGAGTTGATCATATTGTACATCATTGATGAGTCATATCTTGATCTATGGTTGATGCATGATTGGTACACTTTTGGTACATGGTTACAGGCACCTACTAGTAGTATGATTGGCACATGTTGTATGGTGGATATGGCATACATGCATAAGGACACATATTGATTGTAGTTCATCTTGTTGTGGTATGGTTGATGCACTTTCTTGGTACAAGTGGTGGTACATGTTTGGTGCACTTGTTGATGTATGGATGATATAGTTAAAGCACTTCATTGTTTACGATACATGATTGTGGAACTTGGTTCTTGTTAGAGGCATATCATGAATGATATGACACTTGTTTGAGGCACATGGTTGGCATGTTGGTAGAGGCATATGGTTGATGTGCTCCATTGATGATATCTTATGTCATATGATATGGTATTGATGTACATGGTTGATGTACATGGGTATTGTGAATGGTTACCACATGATGTGCTTAGTTGATGTTTTGTTCATGATTCTCTATTCATTGTTGACATATCATTTTCTTCATAATGTATGGAATGGCATGAGTTTGATGCATGGACAAGTCCAAGGATCATCATAAAAAGAGAAGTTTATCCATGTTCCAGTTGAGCAGTAGCATTTGCAGTAGAAGCATATTGCACTGGTAGGATATTGTTCATATTGTAGAGAAGATAGGGGGAGACATACCCATAGGGGGAGTCATTCTTCTTCCCATGATTCCAGGAGGAGAGATTTATCAGATGCAAAGATAAATACTTGAAAAAGAGACTTATACTTGGAGAAATAGCACAAAGGCATAGTTCCATGGGGAGTGATGGTCATAGGGGGGGCATGAGCTATATATCTTCAGCATTACATCTGAGTGATATCCCTTTTTCAAAAGGGGAGAGATTATTCAGAGGAATATTAAAGGCATTTAGACAGGGGGAGCAGCCCCAAGGGGAAAATAACCCTTTTCCATTGATGTCAAAGAGGGAGATATAGTCACATTGATGTGATTGATATGCCTATTGATGTAGAGAAATGCCTTGTCTACATGTTGCCATCAATGATTGGTGTTGACATCAATGTTGGTATTTCCATCAATGCCAAAGGGGGAGATTGTTGGATCATGCTATCATTGATGCCAAAGGATTGATGTCAAAGGAACAATGTCTTTTCATAGTATATTGATGTAGTGATTGATGGATCATGTATTGACCTTGATGTCAATAGGAGTCATAGTCATATGCATAGATGAAGATGGATCAATGAGTTGTCATTGATATATGACGCATAGTTGGATTGATGTAAATATGACTCATTATTGTCTTGTCATGGTTGTACAAATGGATGAACTCACTCCAAAGTGGTCCCCTTATGGTGAAAGCCCTCATGGGAAGACGCTTTGCGGTGAACTCCAAAGTGGTTATTGTCTTGTCATGGTTGTACAAGTGGATGAACTTCAAAGTGGTCCCCTTATGGTGAAATCCCTCACAGGAGGACGCTTTGCAATGAACTCCAAAGTGGTCCCTTATGGTGAAATCCCTCACGGGAATACGCTTTGTGGTTGAGCTATCCTATAAGTATTGTCAGAGAGCCCATTCTTGATTATGGAATATTGAGATGAAGATCAGTGAATTTGTCAGTGAAACTATCCTAGATGGATAGTTCTTGTCAAGACATTTCCAGTGGTATGTGGAACGTCACATAAATCCTCACGGTTTGAGAGTTATGGCCTTGTGAAGTTGAAGGACCCTCACATGTCGGCTTGAAGCCCCAAAAGGTCAAAGAAGTCAAAGTGCTTGTAAAGGAGGATTATTTAAATAATAAAGTGAAGTGACAAAGTAAAAAATTATTATTTAAATAATAAAGTGAAGTGACAAAATCAAAGAGGATTATTTAAATAATAAAATGAAGTGACAAAGTCAAAGAGGATTATTTAAAGTGAAGTGACAAAGTCAAGGAGGATTATTTAAATAATAAAGTGAAGTGACAAAGTCAAAGATGATTATTTAAATAATAAAGTGAAGTGGCAAAATCAAAAAGGATTATTTAAATAATAAAGTGAAGTGACAAAGTCAAGGAGGATTATTTAAATAATAAAGTGACAGATTCAAAGAGGATTATTTAAATATTAAAGTGAAGCGACAAAATTAAAGATGATTATTTAAATAATAAAGTGAAGTGACAAAGTCAAGGAGGATTATTTAAATAATAAAGTAAATGGAGAACTTTCTAATTATGAAAAGTGGTTATAATAAGGTTAACCCTAAAATGAGGAAAATGGGTTAAGTGGTCAAGTGGATATTGGATACATGGACAAGTGGAAAATTGGGAAAAGTTGGACCTAGGTGACTATGTGGACAAAGTGGCCTAGAAGATGTTTCTAAGGAAGCTACTTGGAGATTATAAATAAGAAGCAAAGGTCTCTTGTGAAAATCATCTCTTGAGCATAGCTTGAAGAGAATAGCAAGGGGATGAAGGAAGGCAGAGCGCGTATAGTTGGATGAAGTCATGTAGACTTGAGTGTGAGCTGATGCTAGGTTTTTGAAGTTTGAAGCAAGTTCCATATCTGCATTCCATGGAAACTATGGTATGGTTACATAGTTGTCTTGATGGATATTCTTGCTTATTGTATAGTGAATGCTTAAGGCATTCTTGGTATGGATATTTTGATATGGTTATGTTGGTTGATTGATAGAGTGAGCAACACTATTATGATTCAGTACTGATATGATTTCCATAGTATACTGGTTTCTTATACATGACTAAGTAGCATTCATATTGTATGGTTGAGGAGCATGAGTAATATGTGAGAGAGCATAGATGTGTTGTGATTGGTTATGGTTCAGATGGGACAATGAAAGACAAAAGTAGATGTGACTGAAGGATGCAAAGGATCTGAGTTTTTCATAGAGAGAAAACCCTAAGGCATATGTAGGCTTTAGTACATACGCGTGCTACACTACTAACAGGTCACATACCTATTGATAGATTGGTATATATTGAGGATTTATTCCCCTTCTCAGTTGGTGCTGAGTTATGTAAGATGAGTCTTGCATTGTAGAGATGGTGTTGTTGTGGAGTTGTATCTCTATTGAGTTGTTGTTGATAACCCAAGGATTGTAGTCCGTAATTAAAAAAAATGTACATACATCTTGTGTTCTTTGTGTTCCTTGTGGTGATGACTTATTGATGATATATGTTGTTGTTATATGTTTCTTATATATGTTTACATACAAATGATTATAAATGACTGTAATGAGTGTTGAGTAATTGGTGATTTCTAGCTAATAATTTTTGTGAAGGAAAGTTTGAAAAACATCTCTACACTTATTCACCCCCCTTCTCAGTGTGGTCGGTGTGTCCAACACCTTTCCATTCCATTCCATATGTAGCCTTACCTTACCTAGCCTTGACTTACCTTTCCTTTCCTATCCTTTCCTTTCCATGCCATGCCATGCCCTGTAGTAACTTACCTTTCTTTTCCTTGTCTTACCATGTCATGCCATGCCATGCCATACCTAGAATTTTCATGCCATACCATCTCTTTCCTTGCCATGCCATGCCTTGACTTGACATGCCATTACATGTCATTCCTTGTCTTGAATTTTCATTCCATGTCATTCCTTGAATTGACATGCCATGTCATGCCTTGCCTCGCCTTGTCATGCCTTTCCTTTCCTTCCCATGGCATGTCATGTCATGCTTTTCCTTGTCATTCCATGCCATGTCATGAATTGACTTTCCATGTAATTCCTTACCTTTGCTTGCCATGCCATGCCTTGTCTTTCCTCACCATGCCATGCCTTTCATTGCCTTGCCTTTCATTTCCTTACCTTTCCTTTCCTTTCCATGCCATGCCATGCATTTCCTTTCCATGCCATGCCTTTCCTTTCCTTTCCATGCCATGCCATGCCTTACCTTTCCATGCCATGCCATGCCTTGCCTTGCCATGCTATGTGATGTCATGCCTTGCATTGCCTTGTGTTGCATTGCATTTCCTTTCCTTGCATTTCCTTGCATTGCCTTGCCTTGCCTTTCCCTGTCATGCCATGCCATGCCTTTCCTTTCCATGCCATGCCATGCCATGCCTTGAATTTTCATTTCATGTCTTACCTTGTCATTCCATGCCATGCCATTCCTTGCATTCCCTTGTGTTACATTTTCTTTCCTTGGATTTCCTTGTATTTCCTTTCCTTCCCTTGCCTTTCCATTCCATGCCATGCCATGCCATGACTTTCCTTACCATGCCTTGAATTTCCATGATATTTCTTACCTTTCCATGCCATGAATTGCATTTCCTTACCTTGCCTTTCCTTTCCATTCCATGCCATGTCATTCCTTTCCTTTCCATTCCATGTATTTCCTTGCCATTCCATGCCTTACCTTTTCATGCCATGCCATTCCTTTCCTTTCCACGCCATGCCTTGCCTTGCCATGCATTACATTTCTTTTTCTTTCCTTACCTTGCCTTTTCTTTCCTTTACATGACATGCCATGTCATGCCTTTCCATGCCACACCATGCCTTTCCATGTCGTGCCATGCCATGCCTTTCCATTCCATGCCCTTCCTTTCCTTGGCATGCCATGCCATGCCTTTCCTTGCCATGCCATGCCTTGCCTTTCCATGTCATGCCTTTCCTTTCTATGCCATGGCTTGTATTTCCATGGCATGTCATGTCATGCCTTGCATTGACTTTTGTTTCATTGCCTTGCCTTGCGTTGTGTTACCTTGCCTTGATTTTCCTTTCCATGCCATTCCATGCCTTGCCTTTCCATGGCATTCCATGCCTTTCCTTTCCATGCCATGCCATGCCTTTCATTTCCTTTCCTTTCCATGCCATGTCTTTCCTTTCCTTTCCATGGCATGACATGCCATGCCTTGCATTTCCTTGCATTACCTTTCATTGCCTTTCCTTGCCATGCCATGCCTTGCATTGCCTTGTGTTGCATTTCCTTGCCATGCCATGCCTTGCATTGCCTTGTGTTGCATTTCCTTGCCATGCCATGCCTTGCATTTCATTGAATTTCCTTGCTTTTCCTTTCCATGCCATGCCATCCCATGCCTTTCCTTACCATGCCATGCCATGTCTTACCTTTCCTTTCCATGCCTTACCTTTCCTATAATTGCTTACCATGTCATGCCCTGCCTTACCATGCACACTTTTTGTAAGATCATGTCTAACCACAATTCATATAAAATGTACTTTCATTATGATATTCATAATACTAATTGTTTGTAAAAATATAGTTCTTTTCATTTTTATAGAGAATTCTTTTTCCTTTGATTCGACCACAATAAATTTGTCTCTATAATAATAAACATCATTAAATTATTTCCAACATCAATGAACTTATATAAATTTGTTTTCAAGTTATTTTAATAAGAAAATAATGGAATTCATGTATCATACCTTTTTTTTTCTTAAAAAAATAATTGTTGGACTAAATGAACAAGTTTAATACCTTTACAATCAAAGGATTCATTAAACATGAAATTATACAACTTCTTATCCCATCTATCTTAGATCAAAATAATTGCATGAGAATTTTAATGTCATTACATAAGCTCTCTTTATTCCTATATCTTAGGTATCTTCATAGTTGTGAAACATGGATTATCATAATTAATAGGATTTACATAGAGAGGGATGTCACTAAATAGGTTTATGTTCCATCCTTATGGTGTAGTCTCTTATACTATTGATCCATAATTTCATTTGGATTGCATGAAAAAAAAACATAACTTCAAGGCCTTCTTTAAAATTAAAAAAATCAAAACCATTCTTTCAACTCAATAACTTTTATAACAATATATAGCATGTAGATCTAGACCTAGACCTTGCCTTGTATTTCCATTTATATCCTTTCTTAACCTTGTCATGTCTTGTCTTTCCTTGCCTTTCATTTCCATACCTAGACCTGGACCTATACCTATAAATTGTCTTTACATGCCTTGCCTTGCCATGCATTGCTTTGTCATACCTTTTCTTGCCATGGTCTATGTCATGATATAGGTCATGGAAATGGTGTAGGAATAGTTCTTGGTCTAGGTATAGGTTTAGGTCATTCTTTAGATCTAGGTCTAGGTCTATGTCATGGTCATGGTTTAGATCTAGGTCTATTTCCAACATGTCCTTGAATGGCTTGAGGAGGTGATTTGCAACTCACGATAAAACTCTAACTAGGCCTTAGATGGATGAACCATTGGTTGCATTGGATCTGAGGAACCAGGTTTTACCTAGTGGAGCCCCTTCATCATCATTATGTTGTCCAGAAAAGTGTTTGTTGGAGGATCTCCTAAACTGGGGTTTTGCTCAGTTAGGCACAATGAAATTTCTGAACAGGAGTTTGATTTTCAATAAAATTGTTCTGGATGATTGTGGGTAGTGTGGTTGTGTGGGCCTTGTCCAAACAGATGTGTAAGAACTTACGGAACTCCGTTATGCTACTCAGTTTGTATTTTGTGCCCCCATACCAAATTTCCAACATGTCCCTAACTGTCTTGAGGAGACGAGTTGAAACTCAAGATAAAACTCTAATTAGGCCTCGGATGGACAAAGCGTCAGTCGCATTGGATTTGAGGAACCAAGTTTCAACTAGTGGGTCCCTTTCTTTGTCATTTCGTAGCTCGAAAAAATAGTTTTTGGAGGGTCTTCGGAACTAGGGTTTTTCTCAGTGAGGCATACTGTAATTTTTGATTAAGAGGTTGATTTTCAAGAAAATTTCATCGATAAATTATGGGTATTGTGGTTGTGTGGGCCTTGGACAAATAAACATGTAGGATCTTACAAAACTCTTTTATGCTGCTCGATTTGGATTTTATGCCCCTGGAAAAAATTGCCAACATGTCCCTAAATGGCTTGAGGAGGTGAGTTGCAACTCACAATAAAACTCTAACTGGGCCTTGGATGGATGAACCATTAGTTTCATTATATCCGAGGCACCAAGTTTCATATAGTGGGGCCCCTCCGCTATCATTTCGTTGCCCGAAAAAGTGCTTGTTGAAGTATCTCTAGAACTAGAGTTTTTCTCAGTGAGGCATAGTGCAATTTCTGATCAAGAGATCGATTTTCAAGAAAACCGTGTTGGGAAATTGTGGGTAGTGTGGTTACATAGGACTTAGCAAAAAATACATGTGGGATATTACCAAACTTTGTTATGCTACTCGATTTGGATTGTATGCCCCCAGACCAAATTGCCAACATGCCCTTGAATGGCTTGAGGAGAGGAGTTGCAACTCATGATAAAAATCCAATATAGCCTTGGATGAACAAATCGTTGGTTTCATTACATATAGGGAACCAAGTTTCAGTTGGTGGGGACCCTCCACAATCATTCCATTTCCCAAAAAAATGTGTGTTGGAGGATCTCTGAAACTACAATTTTTCTGAGTGAGGTGTAGTGCAATTTTTGATCAAGAGTTTCATTTTTAACATCACTGTGTCGGGTGATTGGCAGTAGTGTGGTCACATGGGAATTGGCCAAACAAACATGTGGGAACTTACATAACTCTGTTATGATTATCGGTTTCGATTTTATTCCCCCAAACCAAATTTCCAACATGTCCCTGAATGGCTTGAGGAGGCGAGTTGCAAGTCACGATAAAGGTCTAACTAGGCCTTGAGTGGACAAACCGTCAGTTGCATTAGATGCAAGGAACTAGGTTTCAACTAGTGGATCCCCTCTATTGTCATTTCATTTCCCAAAAAAGTATTTGTTGGAATATCTCCATAACTAGGGTTTTTCTCAGTGAGGCATAGTACAATTTCTGAACAAGAGGTCGATTTTCAAGGACATTGTGTCAGACGTTTATGGGTAGCATGGTCGCATGGGACTTAGTCAAAAAAATGTGTGGGAGATTATGAAACTATGTTATGCTTCTCGGTTTGAATTTTATGCGCTCAGACCAAATTTCCAACATGTCCCTGAATGGATTGAGGAGGCGAGTTGAAAATCATAATAAAAATATAACCTTGCCTCGGATGGATGAACATTTGATTCCATTGGATCTGGAGCACTGGGTTTCAGTTGGTGGGGCCACTCCTCTATCATTTTTTTTCCTGGGAAAGAATTTGTTGGAGGATCTTTGGAACTAGGGTTTTGCTCAGTGAGGCACAACATTTTTTTTAAAAGAGAGATCGATTTTCAAGAAAATTGTCTCAGGTAATTGTCAGTAGCGTGGTCACGTGGTCCTTGGTTAAACATATGTGCGGGATCTTACGAAACATCGTTATGTTTCTTGGTTTATACTTTAGGGGCTTCTTCTCTTGGATTTAGGGCCTTCTTCATTTAGATTTAGGGGCTTCTTCTCTTGGCTTTAGGGGCTTCTTCACTTGACTTTATGGGATTCTTCTCTTGGTTTTAGGGGCTTATTCACTTGAATTTAGGGGCTTCTTCACTTGGTATTAGGG
>JASDQU010308136.1:68323-82911 GCA_032191745.1 Picea mariana | reverse complement strand
CATATTCTTTAGCTTTAATCTCTAACCTAGTTCACTAGAGATTGGTCTCACAAGTATACAGGTCAAAATTTGACTAGTTTTGACCAAGTGCGCCATGCATGTGCTATATCCCTAAATTTTAGGGGGGAAATGCTATGTTTAGAAGCAAGGGTGCACTTCTCACTCTCTTCCTTGATTTTAGAGTTTTATTTCCTAACTTTGGGATTTATTTCCTATTTTTGAGTTCCTAGAGATATTTTGGGAACCTAATCCCTAGATTCAAGGAAGGAAGACACTCCTCTTCACTATTTATAGTTATTTTCTATGACCTATTCATGGATTAGAACCCAATTTTTAGGTAACTGAATCATCACTTGACTTTCTAGGTTAGTTAACTAACTATTTAGAGATTATATTTATAGATTAGGGAATTTAAGCTCTAATTTAATTCTAAATGGGTTCATGCATTATGCAATTTGAATTTCCTCTTTGAGGATTCAAATCTCTTATATATACTCACATTGTGAGTCAATGATATTGATGTAATCAAGTAATTGAGTATTTATTATGTACTTCAAGAGTTGATATTCTCTTCTTTATTTTATTTCTTTTAAATTTATATGAGTATTGTTATTCTTTAATTTTCTAGATCTCCTTGATCTCCTTGTAGGTGATCATGAATTATTACACCCCTGGGGTGTTTTTCCTCACCAAAAATATGCATTTTCTACATTATTGATCATGTATCAAATTCCGAAATTCGTGGATAGTATAAATATGGTCCAATTTATAACAATAATCAAGAGGTAATTTGGGTATATCATTTGTTCTTGGATTATGTGATCGAATCTTACTCTTGTGCGGTAAAAGTTATTTATTTCTACATAGAAAGAGTGATATCATAGTGTTTATTTATATATCTGTTGTAGAATATTTATTTCATATCTCAACACTTTATTAATTAGCTCCCAACCCTATTTATATTGTGGAATTTATTTCCCTCGTTCATACTTGAATACTGTCAAGGCATTTGGCTACTCCATTGGCACTGGTCTATCTAACCATATATTGACGTGTGTGTTTTGGAAGTGACTTGTATCGTAAGCTACCCCGAGGTATTGTACATGTCCTCTTTTGTGGATTGGGATACCCCCTTTGGCTTGAAGGAGCTAGCCTAAAGTGAAGGGGGAATGGTGCTAAGGTGACAATGGTGTGTTTCCCATGTTATTCTTATCCCCATCAACACCTCTACAAAGGATGCTAGTTTGGGTGGTAATAAGGCCTATGTGTAGGACCATTGTCAATTCCTATGGAGATAAATATCAAAGACAACAAAAAATGCATGCACATAAAAATACCAAAACATAAAGCAGATGTTTACCTTGGAAACCCTTAACTAGGAAAAATAGAACTTAAGATATATATATTTATTAACATTATCCAAACTAGTCAAACACCAGGCCACTTGAGGCATCTTACAATGGATTATCTCAAGCCATTAAATGGGATTCCTCATGTGTAATACCATGGGAAAATACCATGGTTTACCAAAACCATGAGTGGTGAACCTATCATTAAGGTTAACCTAACTACTTTATGACCAAGTCAATATTAACCCAACATCACCCCCTTTAAACTTTACTTGGGATAAACACATACCCCCCTCAAATTTTATAACATGCGCTCCCCCACCCCCTTATCACCTAGGCCTACATCTAAACTTTGTACTGAGGTACCATTAAAACAAGGGTATGCATGCCTAAATAGGTCTTATAGCCATACACCTAGTTACATATATGATGAAATACAATGAGTCAAATCAAGGACTCATTCATTGAGTACTTATTCCTTAATGTTATTTTGCCTATATTCCATATTAATCCGTGTAATGCATTTCCACATGTTATTTACTATGGTTCAAATATCCATGAACCATCACAAAGAAAACCATAGTCTTAATCCAAGACAACATTGTTCTATGCATATCTCTCTTTCACAGTTCACTCACTTCATCTCATCAAATTGGCATCATACCACTCTCATGAAAGAGTTCAAGTTAAGCTATCTCTTCTCCACTATCCAGGAAACACCCAAGCCACTCTTTCTAGAGAGTCCAAGCATATTAGGATATGATATTGTATGTTAATTCAATGAGAGAGAAATATCAAAGAAAACACAAAACATGTGCACATAAAAAAACCAATAAGCACATAAAGACAATTTTTATCTTGGAAACCATCACTCAAGATATATATATTTATTGATCTTATCCAAGCTAGCCAAACACTAGTTTGTTTGAGGCATTTTATAATGGATTGTCTGAAGCCCTTAAATAAGCTTCATCATATGTAATACCATGGGAAAATACCATAGGTTACCAAAACCATGGACCCATAAACGATGAACCATAAACCTATCATTAAGGTTAACCTAACTATTCTATGACTGATTCAAGATCAACCAACACCCAATACATCAAATCGAACAAGAAAAAGGAAGAACCAAATCATTATGGAACTTCCAATAATGGTGAGAAGAAGAAGAAGGGAAAAGGGGAAAATAATAAAAATTTCACCACTACACATGTGTACAATGACCCTAATAACCACTATGACCATTGCAACACTTATGGTCACATGAAATAAAAATGATGGAAACTACTTCTAGACATAAATTCTAGGCTTCACAAGAAAGAGAATTCCAAGAACAATATTATAATGGAAGTGGGAAAGGAGATAGAAAGTAAGTTAGATGTGACTAAAAAGTGTCTTCTAGAAGGTAATTAACCTAATTATCCTCCATACAAAGGAGGTGAAGGATATAACAAAGTTATTGTGTGTCAAGATTCAAATCAAGAAGAACAAGGTAGAATGTTTATTCAATTATAATTCACAATAGAAACTCATTGTAGAGGACTTGGTAAGTAAACCTAATTTAGAAATGCATGATTTCCCTCATCCATACCCTTTGGGTTATGTGCATAATGATGTATGGTTAGAAGTTACCAACCAAAGTAATCTTAGCTTTGATATTTATGCAAATTTTATTGATGAAATAAAATTCAATGTAGTACCTATCGATGTTTTTGGTGTAGTATTTGGTAGACCCTATATGTATATGAGGGATGTTATATATTACCTCCCAAACCTACACTTAAGTTATCAATCCATAACAAAAAGTGTAACCCCAAGTGGAACTTATAACTCCTACCTACTCTCACCACAATGAGTCGACCCTCTTTAGGTTGGCTCTTCTATAGCACAAAGGGGGAATCCCTAATAGATTTTACTAAATTTTATCTACAAAGCTCTCTTAAATTTATTTCAAAATTATTAAAACAAAAATGAAAGGTTAAAATTACTTATATTTTTAGGTGGTTGAAAGAGTATAATAGTTCCAAAACCAAATTAGGGTAAATGGAGTCCAAGAGAAATTTAGAGGGTTCTATTTGTACATGAAATAGATAGATTATTAGGCTATTACAACATGTTACAACTACTATAAATGAGTTGACTTATTAGAACGAAAAACTTCTTGAGGGCCCTTCCAAAGGTGATCTTATTAAAACAAAGTGATAACAAAAGATGTTCTTTACCATTAATAGAAATTTAAATACTACCTATTGATGAAATGACAATAGTAGATTGACTAACTAAACTGTAAAAACAAAAAAGGATGAAGCAAGTTTAAACCACTACAATGAAGTCCTTACAATAACATTAAAGTGTATATCTATTAATACATACCATATATAGATAAATGAAATATGATGAACCTCACATAATTTAACCCTTATATTCACTTTCCAAAATATCTTCAATAATATCCTTAGATTTCTCTCATCAAAATTTCAACAACTTGAAAAATTAGGGAGCTTCTCTTTAAATAGATATTTAAATCAAAAACATTAACAATAAAAAATAATAAAAGAGACCAAATCCATGATCTCTCCTAGAAAAAAAAAAATTAAAATATTACAATGTCAACCTCCTCATATATGAGTCAAAATACACCATAATAAAAAATTAAGATAAAGTGAGTAGGGGTGCCACATATCCTCTCCTCATGCAAAACATTCCACTATATTGTGGTAGTTTGACCATGCAATAATCATCACCATGCCACGTGGAAACCCCTCCCATATAATGTTCCTTAAGAAATCCTCAAAATATGGATCTAAGCTCCAAGTCAAGGAAGAATTTTCTCATGTGAGGGGTCCAACTTCTTGAGATGTTAAAATGATGCCCCAAGTTTAGAAAGAAGAGCTAGGATGCTCTTCAAACCAAGTCAATGACCTACTTAAAAGATGGATTTCATAGTTGAATGTGCAATAAATGGTTCATTTGGTTGTTATGACAACCCTTAAATATAGGGAAACCTAAGACCATGTGACTCAAGTGTAAACCCATGTGCATAACCATCAAACTCCAAACAAGGCCTCAAGATGGATTTATCTAGGGATATGTGCCAAAAATTGTGGAGTGCTCCTTCCAAAGGTGCAACATGTCGACAATATTATGTAAAACTATAGGAACCCCTTAGTTGATGTGTGTTCCTCTAAAAACACGTGCAAGGAAAAATGTGAATGCAATAACATGAAAATCCATCCCTCAAAATGCAAAATTCTCCTCAATACGTAGATCAATGGTGGTCAAAAGAAACTCATCTCCTCGAGCATTCTATCAAAAAAATCATGTGTAGCTAAGTGGAGTAGTGTTGTCATATCAATTGTGACCCAATTCTGAAAGGCACTCCTCCAAATCCCATGAATGTCTCGGTGAGGTGGAATACCTCCAAATATGTGAAGATGTCTCAAGAGGTGATGCTCAATGATAAAATATGCATAAAAATCTACAACTAATTAACCACCAAGCAAACATCCTCTATATGCAACCTATTAGGCAATGTCTTCAATCTAGGTACAAGTCTTCATTCATTATGAGTGGTAACAACTAGATCCATATGGAGATAAACACTCTCCTGAGGAGTGTATGAGAAATATAGAATCTATATGCACCTACTAAAAATTTCCATGGAAAGGTGAGAACATGCGGCAAGATGGATCCAAAGTTCACATCCTATAACCAACATAATAGTATATTCATAAAACTAAAATAAATATAGTCTATAAAGTTCAATACATCAAAAAGTAGCTCTAATGATTAGACATGAACCAAATGCCAAAGGAAATAGATAAAGAAACAACTACTTCTACTCTAATCCTCACTAAGATATTATTCTTTCTACGGTAATGTTCAGGAGAGATTTTTCATTCTATGCTACTTTGGCACTAGTTTCCATCATAACAATAAATCTTCAAAAAATTCCCATTCATGGAGAATGRCAACTTTTCTTCATCTATATGGATAAGGTACAAATATTTGGACCAACAACATCTTCAATTTTATAGGGACCAAGCCACAAKATGYCAAATTTTCCATGTTTTCCAAGCTTTTCATGTTTTCTATCCCACATAAGAACCATGTCACATTTCTTTAGAATCCTTAGAAGGCATTTCCTATCAAATTTACCTTTGACTTTGTCTTGATTTTCTAATAGATTATCAAAGGCATTTCCTTGATTTTCTTCAATCTATATTCGCTGATCCACCCTTGCCTGGACTACTTGTTGGTCTTATGTGAAGTGATACAACAGCTAAGTCACTAGAATATTCAAATGGGTTGGAAAAGTAACATTGATTCCATATATCATTTCAAATGTGATTTTCCCCGTAGCCTCCTTCTTAGTGATCGTGTCATCCCATAATGAATATTTACGCCTGTTATCCCATCACTTATTATTTTCACCCATAGTATTATTTATTATGATCATAAAATTCTTGTTACTGGACTTGACCAAGTCATTCCCCTATGGATAATAATTTGACAAATGAGACAACACAAAATGACAATCAAAATAAAACTTGTCTAACTCCATAGAACTAAAATCCTTGGAATTTTCAGTGGTTATCTTTGTCAAGATACCAAATATGGTAATGATTATTTCTTTCAAGAAATATTACATATCAACTTTGTTGGTTTCTCTCTTTGTGGGTATGATTTTTTCTTACAAGAATTATATATTAATTCTTGTATCCTTCTCTAGCATCATGTTGGTTGCTTGGAAACTTGATAAGGCTACATAGTTGAATTGATTCTCTTTTTCAATCATCCTTGGAAGATCTTATGGTGTGTTCTTTTATTCTATTTTCCATTTCTTCAGCTCATCCATGGTGATTTGGACTTCATAAAAAATACCTTTTTATCATTAACCTATTCTATAAATGTGAGAAATTGCATGGAAAAGTCTTGGAACTCCTTGAGGCTCACATACATTTTTATCTGGGTCATGTTGAGCTCATCCTATAACTCAAAGGAACATGATTTAAATTCTACAAAACTAGTCATGTTGACTTTGTAACAAGTCACCTCCTATTCTATCACTTGGATCCTCAATGTCATGGATGATTTTAGGGGCTAAATTTCACTCATGGGATAATTTTCCATGGTTTTTCCAAAAACGAGATTTGTTGTTTTAAAAATGATTTGCCCAAATTCTATAGGATAAAATTATTTTACCTTAAAAATTGTCAAAATTTTATAAAAACTATATAAAATCCTTATAAATTTGAATATTTTTACAAAAATATTGCCAATGATTTATAGTTGGCATATGAAGGATTAGTAAGATTCGCCAAGGTTTCTACATTTTAAAATAAATATCCATCCTTAAAATCATTCCTGATCCTCATCTTGTATTCTTCAATTTCTTTGGCCATGTTTATGACACTTAATTTATATTCCTATGAGAATGAAACCCTTTCTGATGCTATGGTGATGGGGTCTCTCATAGTGTCTTCCATGAGAGGCATTTCAGTCATCATTATGAGTTCGAAGAATCCTAGTAACTTTAGCTTCTTGTGTAGTTTCCTAACAATCTTACTCATTTCCTTGTTGAAAACAAATCAATCTAAGAATACTACCTATTATAATTTGGGAGGGGTGAATGCAACCAATACAAGATATCCTAATGGAAATTGGCATCTAGTCATTGTAGTCCCTAGTGTTCCAAACAAGGTATTGGAAGGACCACTATCCACGGGATATATGCCTCCCACCTCTTCCTCCTTTTTCTATCTTCTTCTTCTTCTTTTCCTAATCGCTCTTCTTCTTCTTTCCTTCTCTTCGTCTTTTATTTTCCTCCTCTTCCTTCTAAAGCCTCATTGCTTCAACTCCTTTCTCAAGCTTTCATTCTCTATTATTGCTTTGGATATTCCTTCCTTTTCTAATCTCTCCTTCTATCTACCCAATCCTTTTTCTAATAATTCATTCCTCTCTCTAAAGCCACTTCCCATTATGAAGATTACTTCATTCATCAACACAAATCTTTTATAAAAATCCTATGATCTACAAATTGTTGTGGATATTCCACTAAATCTTTTCGTCAAACTAGATCTTATATTATGATGAAATATTTTATTGTGTAGGGTTATTTCCTTTAATCTCATATTTCTAAGCACAAGCTTATTTTCTCAAATTTATGAAAAGAACTGAAATACAAAAATGAAAGAATAAGAAATTGAACACACCATCCACACAAATGAACATAAGATTTATCCTAGGAATCTCGAAACGGAATAAAACCCAGCTATAATGTGAGGCCTATTATTTTCTCTCTTTTCTTTAGTTATGAAAATCCAAATACAAAGAAAGAGGCACTCACTATGGAGTTGCATTTAACACGGTGGCCTGAATGGATATTAAAATATCTTTGTCCTTCTCTATTATTCTCTCAAATCCCACTCTTATATTCTCTTCTCAACTATGGAACATGTACAATGCTAAATAATGGAACCCTTTCTCCTATTAGTGACCTTGTATTTAACATAGCTTTATAGTCATCTAGCGTTAGGGTTTTTGCATGCCTCAACCCTCAATTAGTGTCAGGTTTTGGAACTTCTAGAATCTTCTTGAAATTACACATGTGTGAGTAATGGGGGTTGAAGTGGCATCCACTTGGTACCACGATGGTCAACAAGGTAGGTCAACTTGCGAGAGGCATAAATTCCACATATGAGCTCCAATTGAGGTCGTTTTCACACCATTGGAAATGTATCAATGTGTAGAATAGTGTCAAGGGGTTGAGAGATATTATCACAAATGTTTGGACCCCAAAAGTGTCATTTGATACCTCAAAATGGATTTGGAAGGTTTTAGACCCCAAATTTCTAAACTTGGACCTGCCACTAAAATTGGCCCTATAATCCAATTCTTACAATTTCTCCACCTAGAAAGTACCAAAATAGATGAAAAATTATGTAATGATCCATTAAATATCATCATTTATCTATAAAATGTCATGTATATTCCATTAGAGAAGCTTGTCACAATAGATCTTACATTATTCTAAAAATATTTTATTAGCATGTTTATTTCCTTAGATCTTAGATTTGTTATCTCTAGCTTATTGCTCAAAATTAATGAAATAATTGAAAAACTAAAATGAGATACTAAGAAAATGAACACACCACCAAAAAATGAACACAAGATGTATCCTAGGAAACCCAATATGAGAGAAAACCTAGCAAGAAGGTGAGGCCTATGTTATTCTCTCTTTTATTTAGTATTGAAATGTTAATACAAAGAAAGGGACACTCACTATTGAGTTTCCTATGACACTATGGCCTAAATGGTTGATACAAAATATCCTACCTCCTCTATTATGATTCAAAATCCTACTCCTAGATCTTATATTGAACTATGGAACAAGTATAATGTTAAAGAATGGAACCCTTTCTCCTCTTGTCATCCCAATATTTAACATAGTTGATAGTCATCTTGTTGGTTGTGGAACCTTATTATATTATTGATTCATAGGTCTTGTTTCAGTCCTGTTTGGATCCCATTTCCTAACAGGGGGGTGTGGGGGGGGCTCCCCCACCCACATTTGTCACCAGGGGGGGTCCGTGGGGTGGGGGGGAATATCTGATGGTGGAATTTATGTTAGGGTTTTTCCCCCTAGAAGAAAACCCTCTTTTATGTATGAGGGAGTTGTATTACAATTTTGGTGTATGCGCGAGTGAATATTTTATTATGAGATAGGAAACTGTGAGAAAATAAGAGGAAGTTACAACGAGTATGTTGTATCCCTTCATTTTTTGGATAATAATAAAGGAAGTGTTATGACAATTACAACAACCCCACCCAAACTATCATTCTTGGTGGGGGCACAGACTACTCTGGTTTTTTTTTTCTTTATAGGGCACTGCTCTTTGACTTACCCGATTGGCCATGCACCTACAAATGAAACCCCCTTTCACACATGGTTACCTTTTTTTGAATAGATAAACTATCCTTACTTGTTTCATCATCAAACCCTTACCAAATTATACATACATCTTAATCCCTACATTTCGTCGATGACAGCGCTTCATAACGTCGTCATCAAGAATTGAGAGCTCCCCAAACATCACCCTCATGAGATTATCCATGTTTACTGGAAATGAAGTACCCTTTTATCTTTCCCCATCACAATAAAACTTGCAGTGCCCAATCAAACCTCCACTCCATGTCAATATTGTTATTCACTTTGGGCCCACACCTCAATTTGTACATAATACCAACCCCTCACCTCCACATGGCAGGATAATACCGACTGACCCTTTTCAATGAAAGCTTATTATCATTGAAAGTTTCATGATTCATTTACCTCTTCACCTCCACCTTTCACCACCAATGGAACTATCCTGGCTTTCTAACAAATTCACATCAACTCATCATGTGGGCTGGATGAACCCGGTCATCGTCGACTACCTCACCACCATCGATATCCACTTATCCAATACCTTTCCCTCACATTTACCTCAACATCTCATTAACACCATTAAGGAAAAGGTTGGCTCCCAACGGTCATATCGATGAAGGTTAGATGGGTCATCATTAAAACGTAAGAATTTTCATTAAAGTTAACTAGTCCAATCATGAATTATCATCGTCGGAGGTTGCCCCATTTTTTTGTTGACACCTCTCATCGATATCAATTTAAGATGATGATATTTGTTTGGTGACCCAACCTTTTCAATTTTCCTGCTCGTCAACAATTATAACTTCCTAGCACATGCGAGTGCATTTACTTTGCTATGTACTACCTTGATCTTGTCTAAGTTGTATAGCATCTCATTCATTGATTACACTAGGGTTTGGAGGGAATTTGTGAATTGTTTATACAACGTCAAGACTCTGGGTTTTTCCACTTTCTCACCAAGTAAGAATAATCTCTGTGTCTTTGAATTTATGTTCTTTCAATCCGATTACTTATTGTCCCCTGCTTCTGAGTGAATATCTTGCACATCATTTTAATATTAGTATTTTTTTTATACGAAACAACCCCATTAGCTATTGACTTGTTTGTTTGCACAGGTGACGAAATGTCCTGGATGTTGATCAGAAAGGGAAATATCCAAACTTCTGGAGCATCTGTTCAAGCTTCAATCCTCGAGTCGTTCAATATCATCAACATGAATAGCCATGATGGAATGGAGCACTACCTTAGCTATGTTGATATTGTAGGTATGTTCCAAAATTAAAGGTTCCCATATGATGATCCAGACATCGATGTGTTTAGGAATATCCAGAAAACAAGCATGCATACAGTAGTTTCCCGCCCATAGTTGTTTCCTTGTAATGACACAACTAGATGGTGTTTTTCATATCTACATAAATATACAAGAATAATAGTCAATGCTTCAGGTCTCCTTATCGCATCACTAAAAGCATAAGACATACGAGCTAGATATCAAACCCCATAAATTACAATATCCCTTGATGAATCTTTCCTAGACCAATTCAAGGTTGAACATGAATACTTCGAGACCTTCATGGAAGATTGGTTCTACGGTGAAGAATGGCCAGTGAAAAAGGGAGAACAATATCTCCCAACATAATACCTTAACATCCCCTACAGGATACTGAATACCATTATATGAGAACTTTATGATGAGGAAACTAGCACCCATTTCAATATGGAGTGGTTTCCCATGGATTACATAGTATTCCAAAAGGGCCAAGTGTTAAATTGGGTGAGAATTCTTTCTTTCAAAATGACTAAGTGTATCCAATATATTAAAGGTATGAAAAAACATTTATTCTACATGTATTCTTATCTCATAGATGTTGTGTGTGCCATCAATTCATTCCCCACATTTAGCTAGGCCTACTCCCTAGAAAAGGGCCCGATCCATTTCTAATTTTCGCAACTATGGGAAGTGAACTACAAGAAATATTTATATGAGATCTATGAATATTTCCTTTCCCCCTTGAACAAATATATTTTTGTCCTTTTCCCACACGAGATCTCTCCATGGGCTATCAAAAACTTAAAGGAAATTAGAGACTGGTATATGAAAAGATACTAAACTTATGTTAGGATATATGGGGCCACTATACCACCACACATGCTTCCCAAATATGTTCCCAACAAGTTATTGGATAGAGAAATAACACACCAGACTGTGAAGAAAGTGGATACTGCCTACAAATCATAAAACAAAAAAACATACTGGCCAATTTATCCCCTCCGAATAGGCTCATACTCTTTACAGAACTAGAATCAAGCCAAAAAGGAATAAAAAATGCTAAAATAATTATGCCTATGTCTCAGAGAGCCCAAATCACACTACCCTCGAAATGTGGTATGTGAACACATGAAATCCATTAGGTTGGCGCCACAAATTAAGCACGAGGCCCGATTCTCGGAACATGTCTTCCGAGGCGCTTTAAGTTTTGAGGAAATGGTAGAGAGGCTCACCACTAATGCTTCTCAACAACAACTAAGGAAATAAGAAGAGAAGGAAAAAATAATGAGGCTAGAACAATTCAAATCCCTCTTCCTCAAAGACAAAGAGAGGCTAAATGAGGAAGAGAAAAAAAAGAGGGATAAAGAAGCTAAACTAACAAGAAAAGACAAAGAAGCTAAAGAGAAGTAACAACAAATGAAGAAAAGGCAAGTTGAGGAGAAACAAGTTGCATTGGAGAAAATATGGAATATATACCTTCCCCTAGGGAAAATAAATACAAGTGAAGGAGAAACAACAAATACATTAAAATCAACATTTTCCACACCAGGAAAGAACCAGAAAAAAGACAAGGTCGACATTCCCATTCTATGAGACGAAAAGCTAGCAGATGACAATGAAATTATCACTATAATCCTTGATGTTGATCTGGTTAACACCTCAATAGAAGAGTGCTCCCCCTTAGCCTCTATCCTAGGGAGTCTATCACTCACTTCTGAAGGTGTCGGCTTCAAGGGAGCAGTGATTGTCATCAGCGATTACTATTGCAACCATAAGATATGATCTATTGAAAAGATAACCCATAAAAGGAAAAGATTAAAAGTTAATGTAATACAAGAAGCTCTCGAAAGGAAATCAAATGGAAAGATCAACCATATTTGAAAGATAATGCAATACAAGAAGCCTCAATACTCAGTTCTTTTGCTAGTGTAAACATAGTATCGTTCCATGAAATCAAAGGAGCACTTGATTCCACAAAATCTAAGGTCACTAAGATGGATATGACCATGGAAAACATTAAGTAAACTATGGGCAGTGAAAACATGAAGGAAATCCAACAAACAAAGAAAATTTATCAAGAGGAGTTGGAGACGCAACTCAAGGCACATGAAAAATATTTACAAGCTAGATTCAATGAAATAACCTCCCTCACCCAAGAGGCCCATGCGATTGAGATAGAAATATTAAAATATAATATGACCAGGAGGTAGCTAAGCTCAAAGGAGATTTGGATGAATTGAGAACTTTTAACGAAAGAGGTGAAAAGGAAATCATGAATATGCAACTAGACAATGATCTCTTGAGAAACGTTGTAGAGGAAATCTGAAACCAAAAAACTTCTCTCAAAACCATAAACGTTGGGGCCATTGAAAATAATGAGGGGCACAAATGAAAGAAATGTATAAAAAAGTACCAAAAAGCCCTATAAGTTTGCAACAAAGTCATAGAATGGCAAGACTCACAACAAGAATTCCTAGAGACCCTGTCGATGTACTCAGATGAATGAAGAATTAGAGACTGACAACTTTTGAATGTAGGAATGGAAATAATTATAGATTTCCTAGAGACTCAGGGGAAGATCACTACATCAAGCACATAAATATGGAGATAGACAAACAATCTACTCTTAAAGTTCAAGATGGACCCCTAAGGGATATTGATAAGGCTTCATCCACCCAAACAATGGTCAATGATGTTGTGGGGCTAAATATATGCACTATTAATTCCCAACATTAAATTGTCAACCAGGGAGTCATAGAGTTAGAGGTGAAATGTGATGTCCCCCACCTCTTGATGAAGAGGTTTTGAGAGGACTTAGTGGCCTAGGCATCCCCACTAGGCCATAGTGTAATGTCCCCAAGGCCGAGCCCCATTGTAAATCTAGCTTATGAAATGAGTTGTAACTATGTTTTATAGGCTGGTGAGCCAAGTTTATATAAGTCGATGGGCTTATGTGATTGTTAGGCCAGAGAGCCTAAGGGTTGAAGGCCAAGAGCCTGATTTTGTACCTGTATGTATGTAGCGCATTAATAAAAATATAAATACCGTTGCATGCAGTCCTACACGATGAATGAGTGATGGGGGACTAAGATTCCACAGAGTAGGTAAGGGATTAGGGGATGGAAGGTGGGAAAAGGGGATAAGTGTTGAGCCTAGGGGCTTAAGTCCTTGGGAATAATATTTTAATATTATTCCAAAAGGCATGTGAACAATATATTTTATCCTAAGTTCTTTTTGGAAGGACAAGTAACTTCCAAATGGAGGGAACACATGATAAAGAAACACATGCGGTTGCATGGGTGACAAGTGTCAACCCAGGCGTATACAAATAAAATGGCTGAGATGAGTCATGTTGGGGGTTCCTCCTCCATTCTACCCGACCGTCTAAATGTGAACGATCTGACCTCTGCAAGAATACTCTAGTGCATCCCTGAAAGCCAGAAAGCCTGTGTCGATCTCTAAGATAGCTGGTACATTTCTTGTCTGAATAGTTTGAGCCTATGCGTGGTATCTCTGTACACCTTGTGCAATTCTGAAACCAAAACCGTGAGTATATTTCGTGATGTTGAGCCTGTTTGGGAAGCCCGTGTCCGTTTTCCTAGTTGGTTGTTGTGGCCACGCAGTGCTAGACTGCGCGTGGCTTACTGGCCAGTGTGAGTTCGTGCTTAGCCTGTGTGTAACCTCTCTCCAGGTGAGGGAGGTGATTGTTGTTGGAAGAGGTAGGTTGTCAGGCCTGTGAGAAACTCTTTCCAGGTGAGAGAGTTTGTTGGGAAGTGGTTTCTTCCAGAGTGTGTCCAACACCAGCTTCGGGCTCTTAGACTTCCTGATCCGGCCTATTTTTGAGAACCAGAGAGGGACGTGTAGCACCGATGGACTGTGCTTGTGAAGGTGTATACTCCCGGGCGGGACAGACATGTGGGGAATGAGAGTCCAGAAGTAGTGGGCGTAAGATGGCATCCTGGGAAGAATCCTTCCAGTCATTCTGTGTTGTTTTCCCTGTAACCTCAGCCTAACCTAGGATTCCTTACCTTCGAGT
>JASDQU010308136.1:31650-44320 GCA_032191745.1 Picea mariana | reverse complement strand
GAAACATCGATCCCCAAAATGTCGATTGGCTGCCACCTATCCCGACTGGATCGAACGACCCTGATTTGTAATATAGGCACTATCCATTGCGTTAATCCCGACGCAACTCTGTTAACTAGGATTCCCTGTCAACCGTCGATCTGCTTTGCCAATTGATCCTTGTTGTTGAAATTAGACTGCTCGCTCGCCTGCTTGCATTTTCCTTCCAAAATGGATTTTTGTGCATTGCTTATTGCGCTGATGGCTGTGACCTTGGACTAGAACGCATTTGATGGGTTTTCAAACCCCATTTCTTTGCATTTTACATCAAGGGTTTGAAATCAGGGAAAAGCACCTCGCTTGCAAAAATTGGTGCTAACAGGTGGCATATGTGGCTCTCTCGTGCAACCTGAGTTACCCTGTAGTAAGACATCCTACTAGCCAAATGAATGGACGGATCCCATGGAAAACTTGGAAGTTTATCACTTCCAATCTCCTCTAACTACTCTTGTGTGAGATTGATCATTGTCAGAAGCCCTTTGTGCTCACCTGCTATCACCTGGCCCATGATTCTCTTCATCACGTACCAAGTCTCAACTAGTTGCCTATGATGATCCATCTCTGTCTGGCTTGATGTTGTAAGGATACTCATGTGAGGTGGTCTCATCCTAGGCACTCTCCATGCCCTCTACCACTGTCTTTCTCTACTCATGTTGTTGTCCATGATAAAAGTGTCGGAAAAGGGTAGCAGAGACATCTGTAGCTGACTGTAAGGCTGAAAAATACCACCTACCTCGGTCCATCCCAAGGACTCAACCCAAAGCACGTCTACCTATACTCTTGATAATTGCTCGCCTGTAGCCATCACTAAACCCTGATCATCAAGTATAACCAGAAGTAACTCCTCCAACTATTGGTAAACCGATATCCATATCCCATCACCCATCACCCATGCAACTGATGATATGGTAAATGTGACCTCTCATAACTATGTGTTGCTACAAAGGAGTGACCTCTGCATGCTCCCCTAGGTGTGTCTCCTCCCTGCAAGGCACTATACTTCTCTGAACCCCACCATGCATCTTGGCATGTCTTTGTGAGCTATCACTCATCATTGTATGCTTTGACATACTCATGTCGTCTCCTGTATACTTGCGCTATATGGTAGACCCTGGGAAAACTACTAGATCAACCTCTACCTGAAGGTCAACCACTCTCAGAACACAAAAGGACGTGTCCTCAAAACAACCCCTAGCTCTGGAGTCCCCATGCATCGGTGAGTTCTCAACTGTATCAAAGATCCTCATGGAGTGTAGCTTCTGTGCCTCTGGATCATAACTCTATGTACTTATCAGTGACTCTGGGTACCCCTCATGCTCATGCATCAATTGGCATTCCCCCACTAGAGAATGAATATCCTCACTAACTCTCAACTGCCCCGTTACGTGGTGTGACTCATGATCACAATCATGTTGAGGTGTCACCTCATGTCTCTCACTGCTAGTGTCAGTTCGGATAGTGTCAACTCTCGAATCCTCAAAAAACCTCTCTGCAGAAGATATCGTGTTGAACTTCCCACTGTCTACTGTGCTGCTAGGTCCTCCTATATGCCACTGCACCCCATCACTAGATGCTATATTCATATGAATCACATCATATCCTGTAAGAGCAGTTGTATTCTTCTGTGCACTCACCTTACTGCTATCATCTACACCTGGATCCCATATAGATGTGTCCATACATGTGCTAGGGTCATCCCGACTAATAAGGAGTGCATCCTCATCACTGCAGGTTGATCCTGGAAGTAAGTTCCCCATCAACCTATTAGTCTCCCCAATATGCTCAACTAATGGAATCTCCAAAATCTGTGACTCCATCTCCTCATGTTGATCTGTATGTGTAAGGTCAATTTTCCATACATCCTGGANAGGAAGCTCATCATCTCTAGGTGCTAACACGTGTGAATCCTCACTAGTGTCACCACTCTGCTGAGGTGTAAGGTCATCAATGTTATGTGACATGTCTGTTGAGACACTAGTGCTATCATCATGTCCATCCGACTAGCTATCCACTATACAGCGGTCACTATCCTCCTCAAGCATGCCAGAATCATCAGCCTTTGTGCAAGAGTCACTATCATCATCAGACTGCTCCAAATCAACATCTATTGCTCCATGCTCACACACCTCATCATCACTGCCATAGTGTGCCTCAAGAGTGTGCTTCTGATCCTTACCCTCCAATTAACCTTTTTACCTCTGAAAAACACCTTATCTCTCCTTGTGGCTTCTCTGGCCACTGGAAGTCACTTCTCACTATCACATCTTGTAGTGTTTCTCCTCCCAATTCCAATGATCTATTACACTAAGAGGTTTCTCCAAGTAATGTGCCCAAAATGACCTCTTCAGTGAATTTAAATAACTTATAGCCCAAAATAGTCAAAATCATGGAAATCGTCGGAATGCAACGGAACCAAAGACAACCTGTGAGGAATGGCCCATAATGATGAAATATGATGAGAAAGGCAAGTTGGACCCCAAAATGCCTCTAAATAACCCCTATACTCACTATAACATCCATCTGGCTACTTTGGTCATCATAAACCTTTGCACTGTGACGATGTCCCAAAGTGGGGACATTACAGTCCTCCCTGCGAGAAAATATCTTGTCCTCAAGAAATAACCAAATCCCCTCAGATAAAATACAAGGATCCCATGTCCACCTATGGGATACACAGTAGAACCCATCCAAAGATGAACACTCATACACTCTACCCCCTGGGTCCCATATCAAGTCATGAACTGCTAGCCCCTAGGAAGCATAAAACTGAAATACACCAACTCTGGGAGTCTCTTGCATATGACACATGGCCCCATCTTGGTATGAATCAATCCTCCAAGTCTCTACCAAGATCCATATGGCCTCAATCAACTGCACATGTTGATGCCAGAATGAGGAGCTGCAAGACCTCCGTGATACACCCACAAGCGATGTGCTCCTCTCAACATTGAAGCTTAATGGAAAATTAGAACAACTTTCCCCTGCAAAGGTCCACTTGCCTCTGTCAGTCAGTGAAATTCCCAAACCTGCAATCCTTGGGTCCCATGCTAACCACTGTCAAAGATCACCATGTTGGCTCTGCACTACTCTGACCATGATTATCTACCCTTTGCATATATACTAGACCCTCCTCCCCTGGATCCTCAAGCTGAAATACCTGTGACCATCGAACCTGCTATTCAGAAACTATATATGTAAAGAAATCTTTGTAGAGGAAGTACCTGTCCACCCATATCCATGTCCGATCCTAATGACCAAGAGTGAAAATATGCCTCGCTCCATTGGACAAATCCCTGCACGGCCACTCCAAACCAACCCATGGTAGCATATGTGGGTCTCTCGCGCAATTTGAGTCACCCTGTAGTAAGAAATCCTATTAGCCAAATGAACGCCCAGATCCCATGGAAAACTTGGAAGTTTATCACTTCCAATCTTCTCTAACTTCTCATGTGTGAGACTGATCACTACCAGAAGCCCTCTGTGCTCACCTGCTATCACCTAGCCCATGATGCTCTCCATCACATACCAAGTCTAAACTGGCTACCTAAGACAATCCATCTCTATCTAGCTGGATGTCGTAGGGATACTCATGTCAGGTGGTCTCATCCTAGGCACTCTCCATTCCCTTTTCCACTGTCTATCTTTCCTCATGCTGGTCTCCATGATAAAAGTGTCAAAAAAGGGTAGCAGAGACATCTGTAGCTGACTGTAAGGATGAAAAATACCACCTGCCTCAGTCCATCCCAAGGACTCGACCAAGAGCAAATCTACTTGTACTCCTGATAACTGCTCGCCTGTAGCCATCACTAAACCCCGGTCATCAAGTACAACCAAAAGTAACTCCTCCAATTGCTAGTAAACTAATCTCCATCACCCATCACCCATGCAACTAATGATACAATAAATTTGACCTCACATAACTATGTTTTGTTACAAAGGAGTGACCTCTGCATGCTCCCCAAGTGTGTCTCCTCCCTGCAAGGCATTATACTCCTCTAAACCCCACCATGCATCTTGGCATGTCTCTCTGAGCTATCGCTCATCATTGTATGCTCTGACATACTCATGTCATCTCCTGTATACTCATGTTGTATGGTAGACCCTGGGAATACTACTAGATCAACCTCTACCTGAAGGTCAACCACTCTCGGAACACAAAATTACATGTCCTCAAAACTGCCCCTAGCTCCATAGTTCCCATGCGTCGGTGAGTGCTCAAGGGTATCAAAGATCCTAGTGGACTGTATCTCTTGTGCCTATGGATCATAACTCTCTGTACTCATCGATGACTCTGGGTACCCCTCATGCTCATCCATCAACTAGCGTTCCCCCGCTACACCACCAACATCCTCACTGACTCTTAGCTACCCCTCTACGTGGTGTGACTCCTGATCACTCATGCTAAGGTGTCACCTCACGTCTCTCGCTATCAGTGTCAGTTCGGCTAGTGTCAACTCTGGAATCCTCAAAAACCCTCTCTGCAGAAGATATCATGCTGAACTGCCCACTGTCTACTGTGCTACTAGGTCCTCATGTATGCCACTGCACCCCATCACTAGATGCTATCTCCATCTGAATCACATAGTATCCTGTATGAGATGTTGTATCCTCCTGTGCACTCACCCTGCTGCTATCATCTACGCCTAGATCCCATATAGATGTGTCCAGACACATGCTAGGGTCATCCCGACTAATAAGGAGTGCATCCTCATCACTACAGGTTGATCTTGGAAGTAAGTTCCCCATCAACCTTTCATTCTCCCCAATCTACTCAACTAATGGAATCTCCCAAATCTGTGACTCCATATCCTCATGTTGATATTTATGTGTAAGGTCAACTGTTTGTACATCCTGGACCTCCTCCTGTATCTATGGATCTACATGTCCATGGTGTGCATCCCTCACATAAGGCTCCTCAATAATCTCTGACATGCCAATGAAGTCCTCATGTGATGTGGCTATAAGGGGTGTCTGGAAGGATGACATATGTGTCACGACCATCATGGAAAGCTCATAATATCTAGGTGATAACACGTGTGAATCCTCACTAGTGTCACCACTCTACTGAGGTGTAAGGTCATCAATGGCATGTGATATGTATGTTGAGACACTGGTGCTATCATCCTGTCCATCTGACTGGCTATCCACTATACAGGGGTCACTATCCTCCTCAAGAGTGCCAGAATCATCACCCTCTGTGCAAGATTCATTATCACTAGCCTCTGTGCAAGAGTCACTATCATGATTAGACTATTCCAAATCAACATCTATCGCTCCATCCTCACACACCTCATCATCACTGTCATAGTGTGCCGCAATAGTGTGCTTATGATCCTTACCCCTACACCTATGATCTGGTTCTTGGGGCACCTTGCAACTGTAGCAAAGTTGCATGCTCCTACTAGGTGTGGGGTTTCTAATGGGCGTGGGGGTCCTTCGAAAGGCCTCTCCGACCATTCTGATTTCCTCCCTTACCTTGACCCAACTTGCAATCTTCTTTTTGTTCAAACTAGGATTTCTATAGGATAGGAACCATTGGAATGTTAATAGACCCCTGAAATTATTGATGGTTTCATATTCCTTCGCACATTCCTCAATCATGTTAACAATATCCATATTCATTGTAACTCTGCTAATCTCTACTGGCTGGCAGGAATCTAAGCTCTGATACCACTGTAATGTTCCCAAGCCATTATGCTAGGAAACATCACGGTTTTGGGTGTCTTTTTAAACTTTTCTGGTTGTGGTATTTTGTCAAACACTTTGCTTATAGTTATGCTTAGGGTTTTATTGATGGTTTATATCTGTGTTTGCAACAATAAACAAGAATATACAATCATGGAACATACCTCAACCATATGCAATATGATAGAAAAGCCAAAACATCTCAAATCTGATTTTATTCATGAAATAGAAGAACCTGCTACAATGAAGATGTCGATCTGGAAAACTCAACAAATGGATCCAATAATATAATGGGAGCTTCTACAAAATGATCCAATAGAATACCCCAATCCTCCCAAAGGCCAAATACTCACTGAAGACCAATGCAGAGTAGATCTGGGCCGTAAGAACTGCTAAACCCCCAAGCTGGAAGGTGCCACACCCTGCTAGAATGTTGAAGCTCCTAAACAATTCGGCCCTTCTGCCAAAGGTGTCCAATCACCCCAAGAAATATGCCAAATGATAGATAGGGAAACTGCAATAACAACCCAGGTGCTCAAATCTCCAAATCCACTCTCAAACACTATGGATCTGACTCTCCTCCAAGAAATGGTGCACCCCCCTGGATGTGTGAAACCCTAATAATTTGACCTCTCTTCTAGATACCTCCAACAACTCCATCAATCCACTAGAATGATAGATCGGGGCATGGCAATGAAAACCCAAGTGCTCAACTAGGCAAAACACCTTCTAGACCCTTGGATCAAGCCACCCTCCAAGTAATGCTGCGCCCTCCCCTTAGGGAAATCGTCCCTCTCTCAATGCCAATCAATCCTCCATAAGAATACCTCCAAAAACATCCAATAATGGCGCTATGGTACCTGCAAGGAAAACCAAATACCTGGAATTCCCGAAATCTCTTCTCCTCAGCTAGAATGAATCCTCCCTCAATGGATGGTGCACCCCTCTTGCTGGAAACCGTCAACTGGTGAGCCCTCTCTCTATCTGCACCTGTAACTAATGTAGAATCCTCCTGTAACTGAGTAGATTTGGAACTAGAATGGTGTGGGAGAGTATTGCATATCTGATACCAAGCTTGGGACAAGCTAGGTGGAATCTTTCACCACTGAATCATCCTCTAGGGTTTGTTAAGTCAAAACCCTCAAAATCCCTAAGAGATGGGCTCTCTCGCTAGAAGCCAGATATCAAAATGATAAACATACATCAATGAATGAGTAGAGGTGCTTGACTTTCCCTTATAATTTTTGGCTCACCTTGTCCCTCCAAAGTGACTTTCATTTTATTAATATTTAATTAATTAATTAAATCACTTTAATGAATTAATTAACCTTTTTACCTCTGGAAAACACCTTATCTCTCCTTGTGGCTTCCTCGGAAACTGAAATTCACTTCTCCCTATCCCATCCTATAGTGTTTCTCCTCCCGATTCCAAAGCGATATTATGTTGAGAGGTTCCTCCAAGTAATGTGCCCAAAATGACCTCTTCAGTGAATTTAAGTAACTTATAGCCAAAAATAGTCAAAATCATGGTAATAGTTGGAATGCAACAGAACCAAATCAAACCTGTGAGGAATGGCCCATAATGATGAAATATGATGAGCAATATAAGTTGGACCCCACAATGGCTCTCAATAACCCCTATACTAGCTATAACATCCATTTGGCTACTCTGGTCATCATAAACCTCTGCACTGTGATGATGTCCCAAAGTGGGGACATTACAATGAGCCCTAATGATCCAAGTGGATATTGGTGGCCACCCGCCTATTTCACTTGGGCTCCCACCATTGTTTCTTTCAGTTTTTCAGTTTCCTTAATTGTAGAAGAATTTATTATTTTTGGCAGTTTTTTGGGTCTTGAACTTCCGTAGCTGTTTTGAGGCCCTAAACGATGTTTTTTGGGCATCAAACTGCGACGAATATTAGTCCATTTTAGACCATGATATTCTTTATTAGCAGGTTGTATTCCTCAGATAGGTATTTCTAATGATGTACCATATGCGCCAAACAAAGATAGTATTCAAAATTTACAACCCCAAGAAATTGATGTACCAATTTATCCCAACGAGGCCCGTATTCTGGTGTTTCATCTCCTAAGGTTAGGTTTTTGGATGTTTAGGGTTTCCATTGTTTCTCAATAACATATAGGCCTTCTAGCCTCATTGTAACACAAATTTCAAAGGCATGTATCCACCACATCTCTTCTTAGAGATAATCTACCAACACCCTAGCTAGTTTATTTCTATTATGTCTGTAAACAAATTTTAGTTCTTTGATATTAATGAAATGAAGTGTTATTTCAGATGCATCTTTGTATTCATGGTTATTTGTGTATTATATTGCATTCCTGCATAAATTCGGATCAGTGGTATCAGAGCAGTCTGCTCTTTCTCGATCCATCTTTGCATGTCCCCAACGAGGTCGGGGTATAAGGAGTTAAGGCTCAATCTGGTTGAACCTTTCCAAGATCAGCCTCACAAACCATGACGACCACCCATGGGAGATGAAAATAAATATGAGGGAGTAGGAGATCCTATCAAAATATTTCTTGAGGAGGCCCTTGAAAAACAAAGGAATGTGATGATGGATAACTTCGCCCATATCCTTCAACGATTTTCCATTGGCAGTGCATCTGCATCCAACAAACACTCTAGAGGTGCAACCCCTTTTAATGTACAAGTAAAATTTGACATATTTGATGGATAGATAGATTCATATGTTGTAGATAGATGGTTGAATCTATTAGAAGGATATTTCTTAGTTCATGACTTTTCTGACTGGGAGAATATTATTTTTTCACTGCTCAAAGATGCCCCCCATGTCAAGGACTGGTGGGAAACCTACTCTGAGAAAAAGGATGAGGAGGAACCCTCTCTATTCTCGGATGTACCCACTTGGAATTCTTTCCAAGACGCCATCTAGGAACAATATTATCCTATGGGGAGCTATGAGGACAAGTAAATACAATGGACTACGATGTGGCAGCAAAGGGATCAAGATGTACATGAGCTGACGAATTTGTTCCATAGCCTACGCACAAAGTTGGGTATCAAAGATTCAAAGAAACATTTGGTGTTGAAGTACCATAGTTTTCTACACATATACATTTAGAAGGAAATGGAGTTCCTCGAAATCTCCTCTCTTGGTACAACATATCGGTATAATGCCAAGATTGAGCAGAAATTCAAACATAAGAAGCGAGACTTTGGATCTGCGAATCAAAAGAAAGCGAAAGGTGCCCCCAAACCACAGAATAAAGGACAAAGCCAAGGCATGGTGGCTCAAGACAACCTGCCAAAGCCACAATAAAAGAACAACACCGTGAATCCAAAGAAGGACACGGGAAAGTGGTGTGAGTTCCACAAGAGCTCCACTCACAACACAAGTGAGTGTCGGTCCAAATAGTCACTGGTGGTCGAGATGAGGGATTCTGAATCAAATGCATGCTCCGACACTGAATTAGAACCTCAGAAGGGGAATGACATAGGGAAGAATATTATCGATGTGGATCCCAATGCCACCATTGCCACCACGAAGATCCAAAAGGAAGAACTGGAAGATCCAGAGAACGAGGAGTGTCTCGTCCACTCTGAGATGTGGTTAAAGGGTTCCTTGCTATAGTTCATTGTCGATAGTGGGAGCCAAAAGAAACTCATTTCAGCAAAGGTCATGAACCCACAACACACCCACAACCGTACACCATCGGGTGGCTCCACCAAGGACAGGATCTTCACATCAACCAATAGTGATTCCTTCCCTACAACATCAAGCCCTTCACCGATGATGTATTATGTGACATTGCTCCTCTTGATGTTTGTGATGTATTATTAGACCAACCATACTTGTGGAAGAAACATTTGTGTATGAGTCCCAGCCTTGCGTTGTTATTTTTACCTTGGGAAATAAGTTGTATAGGATGCCAGAGGTACCACCGCCTGTCGCTATCTCTTTGGGTACTACAAAACAATGCAGTAAGCTCATTTCCAAAACCGAGAAATTTTTTTTCCTAATGATTCACCCTTAGGGAAAGAAGAAGACTGTGGCCACAACCTCCATATAGGGCTCCTCTGCATGACAACAACACATGGACAAGGTCGCGGAGGAGTACCGGGACATCTTCACCTCATCCACAGGGGTGCCTCTACACTGTCAGGTCAAGCACCCCATCGATCTAAACCCAGGTGCATCGCTACCCAATGGACCAATCTATTGACGCTATGTTATGAAGAACGATGAAATCAAGAGGCAGATTCAGTAGCTGCTATAAAAAGGTCACATCCGTCCAAGTTCATAGCCCTGTGGGAGCCCGAGTGTGCTATTGCAGAAGAAGGATGGGACTTGGAGACTTTGCATTGACTATCGGGTGCTGAACAAGATCACTATCCGAAATAGGTACCTGATCCCACAGATTGATGACCTTATGGACCAGCTCAAAGGGGAGAAATATTTCAGCAATATCGACTTGAATTATGGGTATCACTAGGTACCAATCGAACCGTCCGATGTGTGGAATACTACCTTCAAAGACAAGGAGGGCCTTTTCAAATGGTTGGTCATGACTTTCAGGTTGATGAATGCTCCCACAAACTTCATGAGTTTGATGGAAGACATCTTGCACCCATTCACCAACTAATTTGTAGTAGTGTACTTGGATGACATGTTGATCTTCAACCAGACTTGGGAAGAGCACCTTTACCACATTTGACAGGTCCTCGAAACATTGTAGAAACACAAGTTGTGTGCCAATTTGGAGAAGTGCACTTTTGGCATGACCCAGGTTCAGTATCTGGGATACATTATTGATGAGCGTGGGGTGCATGTGGATCCAACCAAGATCCAAGTCATCTGGGATTATCCAGCCCTCGACCACTCTAACAGAGCTTTGCAACTTTTGGGTCTTGCTAATTTCTACCGCAGGTTTGTGTTGGGATTCTCTCATATTACTTGGCCCTTGAGTCAACTCACCAAGGGAGGAGCAAAAGGAAAATTCTTTTGGTCGGAATCTCAACATAAGGCGTTCATAGAATTGAAACATCATCTATGTTGTTCCCTAGTGATCACATTACCATATTTGCAACAACCATTTGAGATCGAGACAGATGCCTTTGACTATGCTATTGGGGTAGTTCTTACTCAATAGGAGCATCCAATGGCATATCACATTGTGACACTGTCCGACACAGTTCTAAAGTATCCCACTTATGACAAATAAATGTATTTCATTGTGCAAGATTTCCGATAATGGAAGTGTTACATTTTGGGGAAGGAAACGATCAACCAAATAGACCATCGACCCCTATAGTTCATACATACAAAAGGGAAGTTGTAGAATGATCGCCATTAGAAGTAGTACATATATCTACAACAGTTTCATTTGAACATCAAGTACAAGAAGGGAAACACCAATATTGTTGCAGACTACCTCAACCAACCACCGATCGTGGCGACGACCACTGTGCTCAACTCTTGTGGGCACGAGACTTCTGCATGGCCACTTCTCTACCAGAGTGATCCAGATTTTGGCCACACATACAGGACACCCTTAGAGGGTAACCGAGTTCCAAATTTTCACCTCGAGGATGCACATATATTCCACCTGGGACACCTTTGTGTTCCTTTAAGAGAGCGTGCTAAGATGATTTGGGAAGTGCACTATAGTTGGGTGGCTGGGAATTTCAGGGTTGATAAAATAGTGGTAGAACTGTAGAAGTATTTCTATTGGCCAAACCTTCGACAAGATGTCAGGAAGTACATCAAATCCTGCACTTCCTGGGCCATTTCCAAACCGTCCATCAAGAAGAAAGGTCTCTATACTCCGCTACCTACCCCTATTCGACCTTGGGAATCCATCTCCATGGATTACATGTCAGGCCTTCCTTCTACTAAGCATGGAAACGACTATGTTTTCATGGTCATCGATAGATTCTTGAAGATGCCCATTATGGCGGCTTATAAGAAGAATATCACAACAGAATCCACTACTAAACTCTTCTTTGAATGAGTGTGGGTACACTTTGGGATCTTACAGTCTATCATATCAAATCAGGACAACAGGTTCCTTAGTACATTTTTGTCCAGCCTCTGGTCAATTATGGATACCAAGCTCACCAAGTCCACATATTTCCATCCCCAAACTGATGGCCATACAGGGGTCATCAACATGATGATCATACACATTTTGTTCATGTACAAATTAAAGCATCCAAGCACATGGGATGAGAGCCTCCCCTATGTATCAACATATATATAATCAGGCTCTCCATAGCTCAACCAACCACAACCCCTTTCAGGTGGGCTTGGGATTCCAACCACTATGTCCTATTGATGTAGCCAAACCATTTGCAGCTACTCAGGTTGATTCGACGCATGTCTAGTGCAAGATACCAGATATATAAAATATGCAGAATAGAAATAAAATGCTAGAAATGGCAGAATAACAATAAAATATCCAGCATAATCTTCACAATACATAGAAATGAGTAAGATGGTTTGTCCATGTCTTGCTATATATGAGGATATCATCAAAGAAAACTAAGACAAAATGATGGAGAAAAGGGCGGAAGACATGGTTCATGAGGCTCTGAAAGGTGGAGGGGGAATTACACAAACCAAAGGGCATGACCAAAAACTCGTAGTGGCCCTCATGAGTGCGAAAGGCCGTCTTGGGAATGTCGGACTCTTTCATACGTATCTAGTGATAGCCTGAGCGAAGATCAAGTTTGGTGAAGAATTGTGCACCACTCAATTCATCTAGGAGGTCATCAATGACAGGAATGGGAAATTTGTCTTTGATGGTTAGTTTGTTGAGAGCACGGAAGTCATGACACATTCTCTAAGAACCTTCTTTCTTCAGTACCATGACGACCGGAGAGGAGTAAGGGCTCGTACTAGGATGGATGACTCCTGCAGTAAGGAGTTCCTGGACCATTTTTTCAATTTCATTCTTT
>JASDQU010308135.1:54197-74439 GCA_032191745.1 Picea mariana | reverse complement strand
TCTCTATCATCTCATTCATGTACTAATCCTCTGAACTAGGTTTTTGGAATTCATTTATCAGGAGGTTCTTAATATCTGCAATCATCCTTGTTGTTCCTGGTGGGTTGTTTACAACCAATCTCATGTACCAATCTAGTGCACGGTCTCTTAGTGTAATAGCTAGCTGTGCAAGTTTTGTATCCTCATTTGTGATCTGTTTTGCTTCCCAAATATTCTCATAGATAAAAAGTTCTTCTCAGGGTCCTTAGATGCATCTCCTTTGAATTCTGGTAACCTGATGGTGGGATCATGTCTTTGAATTCTAGTAAACTGATGATGGGATCATGTCCTTGAATTCTGGTAACTTGATGGTGGGATCATGTCCTGTCATCCCGAATGATGAACTACCACCTCCATGCGGTGTAGATACTTGACTACTAATTCTTGAACAAACTCCTCCAGTTGCTTCTCCTTGATTAGATGTACTTCCTGTTGTCTTCCTTCCACTAAAATTTGGTTGTCTAAATTGTGGTGTTCTTATTGGTGTATTAGTCGCACATGGGTTTATGGGTTCCACACTGACATTGACATGGATGGGAGTTCTACCTTTGGTTCCTACCCCTAGAACTCTTGTCTTCCTTTCATATGTTGTGCACAAGATTTCCTCATTCTTCTCCATAGCACGAAGATCCTCTACCTCTTCTTCATCACTTGCCAAGTCCTCTCTCTCAACTATGGATCTCTTCTTATTATTCATCTTATATTGGTAGGGTGCTCTACTACGCGTCTTTCCAACTGTTTTCATTATCTTCTTGATCTGATCTGCTTCCATCATGATTGCGTCCATGTCTTCCTTCTTTCGCTTCTCCATTTCTCCTTCCATCCTTCTAGCTCTAGTCAATGCTTCCCCCCTTCCCCCATGCACGCAAGGAAGTTTAGCTGTCTGATGCCATTGTCATTACTCCTTTGTTATACAATAAAATATTGATGGAAGTATACAACGATATGATATACCTACCTCTAGGTCCCTTCAATAACTCTTGCTTTGCTGCGCTGTAAGACTTTGCGATATCTACTACAAATTCTGTGATAAAGCTTGCGACAATACTATCTAGCCATAAATCCATTGCACGCTTGAATTTGTTGTCTACTTGTTGTAACTGAAGGATCTCTACAAGGTTCTACTTGAACTATTTGATCTGATTCATAGGATGATTATCTTTCAGCCTTAATAGCCACTCCTGCAATACATGCGAGAAATCGCAGAAAAACACCTAATGCAGGTGGGTAAACACGTACTTGTCCAGATATTTGCGCGGTGTTAACTTTAGGTTTCTGTTATCTTTCTGAGCAAATTCTAGCTCCTTTTTTTTCAACCATCTTTCGATCTTAGCCTTTGTTGGGTTCCACAGTTTAAACATCCCCCTCTATTCTGTCATTTTCTATGCGATTCTTTCGCAGATCCCTCTCACTCAATCCCATGCAGTTTCAGCCAGCAACAGAACCATTTGTTGGTTACTTCTCTCTTGCTACCATTCTTGGGTTGACCCAGGTTCAGATCTACTATGGTTTCCAACAAAAACCTCTAAAACTATCGACTCCCTTGGAAAAGTTGAAGGCAATGTAGTACACAGGGTGCACTGCGCAGTCTCACCCGAGATTGTTCTATGCGTGGCTGCAACGCTTAGGTGCTTGCAACCTGGGAATGAGTGGGGATCTAGAATTGAACCTTGTGATATTTATTTATTTACTATAACATCCATCTATGCTAAGTACTCTGTCATTCTTAGTCATGCATGTAAAACAATCATATCTAGCTACTTCATCAAACATTAATCTAAGATCTAATCATTAACAACAAATATATAACAATCAATCATTCACATAACACATAAGCTACCATGGCTTACCCTTTCCTGGGCAACGTCCACAAAGATCTGGATCTTGGGCTCTTTTATTATTGTTCTGTCATCTATGGTGCCACACGCATTACAATTCTCCCTTAGTTGGATCAAGATATTTAATGAGACAGACTAGATCACACCAGGCTCCTCAACCCGTGATCTCCTCAAGATATATCTTCTTTTCTTTCTTCATCTCAACAACTTACAAAACAAGCTCATAATTTATAGTCATTCTTACATTCTAGAATTACAATCACATTGAACCCTATCCAACTCTTCGAACCTCGACCTAGAACTCCTAGGTACCTCTTTATAATTATTTTTTTCTTATCAGCCATTACATCCTCTTACCAAAAGCATAACCCTAGCATGGTTTGGTCTTCTTGCATGTGCGTCTCACATGCTTTCCTCCTTTGCATGCACTTTAATCTGCACATGCTACTTTTCCTGCCAACTATATTTTCCTTATTTGTGCTTTATTCTCCAAAATTAGCCTTTTCCCCAAAATGGGCCTATGCCCAACAATGGGTGGCCACCAATATCCACCTGGATGCTATGTAGGGCTTCAGTACAACCCCATAAGTGCAAAATCCACAATTACAAAGAAATGTTCCCATTACATAGAAACATGCTGAACTGAAGATTGTCAAGATGAGCCAGTTGGAATTTGGAATAGGTGGGTGGTCACCAATATCCACCTGGATCAATCCTATCTACTTAGGAAGCAATGGTATCCATTCCATTGAGTTACCGAGGAAGAGGGGAAATTGTTTTCTGAATCTGAATCTTGGTGAGTTGCGTGCCTTGTTGGAGAATTTGTGTTGCTTGGTCTGTGGAAGGTTGTCACGAGCCTGTTGCTGGCGCGGTTGAATATGTTCCACCAACCTATTGTCTCTGGGATCGATGGGGAATTGTGTAGGCACCATTGTAGTTGAAGAAACAATATATTCTTTCTCTTTTAGAATCTGCTTCTGCTGGATAGAAGGTACTGAGGCTGCAGTGGTTGTAGTGCCCTTATCTGGATCCTTTGAACAAACTGTTAAGATGATGAATTTTGCAGTATGGGAGATTACCTTGCGGCAATATTTTGGTGGAATAGTGGTCAAAACTACCTCTGGTATCCTGTAGAGATGATCCCCCAGAGTAATATTGACACTACGGGGTCGAGATTCATAAAAAACATGATGTTTCCACATATATGGTTGGCCCAAAACAAAATCACAGACATCAAGAGGGGAAACATCACACACTACCTCATCCTTGAAGGGTTGGATGCCATAGGACAAACGACACTTCTGGATGACACAAATATCTCGTCCCTAGTGAAGCCACCCAATGTTATATGGATACGGGTGTGGTGTTGCCGACAACCACAACTGTTTGATGACCTCAATTGAGACGAGGTCATTCTGGATATCACTATCAACAATGAAATGCAATGGGGTCCCCTTCACCCACATTTGTGAATGGAAGAGGTGACCCCCCTCTTCAGGATCTACTGGATCTTCTGGTTGAATTGTTGAGGTCACGACAATAGAAGTAGGGTCTGCATCGATGATCTATATGTTTTCAATATTTTCTGGATCAGATTCTGAATCAGGGTTTTACTCCTTGTCTTTGACCTCGTCCACCAATGATTGTTTCAAGTGGAATTCATTGGTGTTGTGCCAAGGGAATTTTGTGGAAGTCATACCAACTCCCAGAGTCATTCTTCGTCTTTCCTTTACCATTCTTTTCCTGTGTCTTGGACTAGTTGTCAGAAGGATGTTGGTTAGGGATGTATTTACCATGATTTGGTTTTTGTGGATTTGCAGACCTGAACTCCCATTTGTTCTGGTGCCTACATTTCTGCTCGATTTTGATAACACATCGATAGGCATCTCCCAATGTTGAGATGTTTAGGAAATACATTTCGGTTTGGATGTACCTATGCAGAGCCCCACGGTATTTTAGAACCATATGCGACTCAGAGTCTTTGATACCCAACTTGGTGTGCAAGGTATGTAAAGTATTTGTGAACTTCGACAGTATTTGGCTCTTCTCTTGCCACAATGTGTTCCATCTCATGTATTGGTCTTCATATTTATCAACATGGTAGTATTGTTCATTGACCGCATCCACAAAAAAATCCCAAGTGGGCTCGACCCCATATATTATAGATTCCTCCGTGGAACTTTGATCTCAGTAAGTTTCCCACCAATGTTTGACATGGGGGAGAGCCTTGAGGAGTGCAAAGGTGATATTTTCCCTGTCGAAAAAATTGTGAACAAAAAAATAACCTTCTAGTAGATTCAACCATTTTTCTAAGGCATTCACATCTATCTGACCTTCAAATACGAGAATATCAAATTAAACTTGTACCTTGAAGGGAGAGGTTCCTCCAAAGTGCCCGCTTGATGAAGATGTGTATGTTGCTATCGACAGGCGTTGAAGTATGTGGGAAAAATTATCCATCATTTTGTCCCTCTGTCGTGTGAGATCTTGCTCAAGTAACAGGTTAATAGAATCTTCTGCTCCACCGTTTTTCTTTTCTGCCGCCACAGAGGGTTTCTTGGGCACGCGAGAATGATTTTGCTCAAGAGAGACAATCTTGAGACCCAACTTGCTATACTCGAATCTCATTGGGGACATGCACTGAAAAATGATCAAGAGTAGCCTGCTATGATACCAATGATCCAGATTATTTTTGGAACTAAATGAAAACAAATATATTACAATGAAATACACATAAAAATGGTCAGAAACGGAGAAATACAACAATACATGATTTCTATTAATGAAAGAAATGTGTAGAGACTATAAAAATACAGAGTGAAATACTCTCTGGAATGGTGGAAGATTTATCTGTGAGAAGAGATGTGATGACTACGCTCATTCACAAGAATATGATTACAATGAGGCTCTGAAGGAATTTTTATGATAAACATGAATGCCAAAACCCTAGACATCCAAAAACCTAACCCTAGGAGATGAAGCACCAAAAGTCATGTGGGCTACGTTGGGGTAAGTTAGTACAATAACTTCCTGGGGTCGTAAATTTTGCATACAATCTTCATTTTAGGCACGTGATAGCCCGTTGGAAATCTCTTTTCGATAATTATGCATCATGGCATCAACTATGACTACATTTACAATTTGACTATGGCAAGCCAAGAAAACACTGTTTATATCCCTAAAATGGCCCTGAAAGTACATAAAGATGTACTGACATGAAAAATTCCAAAATAAGCCAGTTGGAATAGGTGGGCGGACACCAATATCCACCTGGATGTTGTGTAGGGCTTCAGGACAGCCCCGTAAGTGTAGAACCCGCAATTACAAAGAAATGTCCCCATTACAGAGAAACATGTTGAACTGAAAACTGTCAAGATGAGCAAGTTGGAATTTGGAACAGGTGGGTGGCCATTAATATCCACCCAGATCAAAAGAGTAGAGAAAATCACAAGCTTATCCCATGCCTGTGAAAAAATAGGCTAAAACCTTGGATTGCTACCCTAATTTCACATGAGAATTTCTCTTAACTTTGTTGGAGTGTGAGATTGCGATATAGGGCCTTGTTTGGTGCATGAGAAGGAACTATAAGTAGGGATTGATAGAGGTACTGTGTAGTAGTGAAGAGAGCTCACTCTTTTTCAATGTAGATCCAATAGAAGGAGTGCCCAAAACTCATGGGGGTGTTGAGATTTTAGCAAGGAGTTTTCCCTGTGCAATTACACCCTTTAGAGGTTGTCATTGCCCACAAATTCTTAGAGTTGCTTGAATTTTACCTGGTGCTACCATCACCTTGCTAGGGGGTGGTCTGTTGTAGAGAGATTAGTGCAACATTTCCTATGGTTGGGTGGAAAATTGCTCAACCTTAGTCAGTTAGTTGGAAAACCTTGCATACAGATAAGTCTCTCGAATTCAATGTTGTTAGTTTTTATACACTCATGTTTGATTAATGAAATGGGTATGTATGGATTGAGTAAGATGTTTTAATGGTTATGGGAAATTTCATGAAATAACATAAGAATTATGTAGGTGGAGATGTTACTACGTTTAGGAATGATTTTACTTATAGAGTTATCCTTATGATCATGCTACAACACTAAATTGAATCAAGTTCTAAATGATATAAATTTGTTTGTTGTTATATTGATAAATCTAAGTGATGTGACATGAGTCCTAAATTATTACATGGGGAAAACATGGTTTTCGACATATTAAAGAAACTCACCCTTTTGAGTTCAAGGAACTCACCTTTTCTACGACCTAAAGAAACATGCCTTTTGGCAACATTATTCAAATCACCTCTTGACGATCTTAACAAACTCATTCTACCGGTGGAGTAAATCTCGCATCGACATTGTCGAGGAACTTGTTTTCGACGAGCATTTTATACTCGTTCATTAGCACCCGTAAATAACTCATCCTTTTGGTGCCTTGTCTAAACTTGGACTTCGGTGCTTGGTAGAAAATCTAACCTAGTTTTTTGGCACCTTAGACTGATCTCATTCAATGCTCTAGGGAAGGTTCTCTTTTGGTGCTTTGTGGGAATTTTCATTTTGACGTTATGTGGAAAGGGCGATCAATATGCAGCCTGTTGCAAAGTCTTTATGACTGCGGCAAGTGGTATATACACCGTCGGATATATCCCGATGTATATACCAAGACAATCCGACGGTATATATACCAACCGCCGCAATCTTAAAGACTCTGCAACAGGCTGCATATTGATCGCCATGTGGAAAGTGCCTTTTGCTGCTTGGTAGAAAGGCATATCGATGGAGGCTTGAGCTAGCGGTTCACCTAGCTTTGACACATATGCATGTTATGTGTCATGCCACATGTCATGATGACATAGGAGAGAGATAGGAACCTTAAAAGGATTCAAGAGGGAACAACTTCTTGCTCCGAGCTCAGTATGTAGCAAGAGTACAAACATTGGAAAGCTCTTGACAAGTAGAATTGACCTATGAAATTACATCTAATAATTTGAGTAACAATTAAGAAGGTAGTTTAGTGGAAATATTAATTACCCCACCTTCCTAATAATGTTTAGTGAGTTGTGTATGTTACATGAACCATTGTTAAAATCCTTTTTAGTGGTAGTTCTTAAACTTTTAGCTTTTAATCAATGTGATTTTTGACAATGATTTTTCTTTGGTGACAATTTTTTCTAAAATTGATATTAATTCCAATGTTAATCATGGAAATCAACCACCCTTTAAAGTATAAAATGTAGTAATGAACTCAAACATTATTTGATTTCACACATGAGAAAATCTAAGTCTACTAAAATCTAAAAAACACCTCAATCTATATTTTCTTCATGTAAGGTCATATTGGTCCGAGTCCATTACTAGACACTGAAATGGGAGGCTTGATTTTAAATTTTAATAACACAATTTAACTTTAATTAAATGTAAAATATATGTTATAAAACAAATATAAACATTAAATTTTGAAATTTGAAACAAATAAAACAATTCTAAGTAAGAATATATTATATAGTTTTTACAAACACACCTTATTGGCAATGATCATTGATGATATAACTGTTGCCATTTTTTTTTTTTCCAAATGAAACTAATTGTCATGTCTAAAAGATTTAATTTTTGTGTTGACATAACTATTTAATTAGTGATTGGCGACAATCACTAATCGTGATCGTAGCCACTTTTCATTGTTGGTGAGAGTCCCCAATCATCACTAAAAGCTTTTAGGGACTACATCTTTGGCAACGATCGCTTTTTGGGGACTATTCCAATGAAGAACTACTTGGTTTTATCCTATTTCAAAGACCCTATTAGTTCTAATGTGCCCATACTAATTATAAAAGGTGATGATACTATATGGTTTATACTCATTATGAAAGGTGATGATACTATACGGTTTTTATTTGACTTTAGGAGAAAAAAGTTCACTGTAGAATTGAGGAGGGTGAGGCAACCTTCTCAACTATATTGATATGTTACATTTTTTTGTTTTTTAATATGAAATCCTTTATTTTTATGTTTAGGTGGAGTTGAATTAAAAAAAAAGAAGGATGTATAACTATTGTATTTATCTTTTTTTTTTGTTTAGAAATCCAATTTTTAATTAAAAATTGATTTTTAATTTAATAACCAGAGAAACAATTGCAAAGTAGTTAGTCTTTGTTAAGTTTAATAAACATATAAAGTAACATAGAGATGCGCATCAACCAACTCAATCATGAGGGTAATACCACATCCTTCTAGGTTTTTGGAACATTTTTGTTAAATGACAAATTCTCTTCATCCACTTTATTGCCTTATTTTGTGCAAGAATCCAAAGAATTGAGCCTTTTTGATTTGATTTTCAAAAATTAGCCAACCCATTCTATTTTGTAGTGTTCAAAACCTGTTGGTGGGAGCATTTAAATGATTGGAAGGAGTAGGGTGACTACTTTAGGATGTGTGGATTTGTGTATATATTTTGGCATTTTGAAGTCGTGTTGAATCATGTGCCGCAAACATCATCATCACGATTAACCAACTACTAGTGAAAACAAGTTGGAAATTTGCGAGAAGACATGTATTATTGTTCTTGAATCATTTTTTCCAGTAATGGAGGTAGTCACCAAGTGTCTCCATGAAAATGCTAAATCGTGACAATATTGTCTGATAATATATATAAAACATACTCGTAAGATATTTGAAGATGATGATATCTACCTAATGATTTCTCTTTTTTAATTTTAATGTAAGCTACAACATGTAGGTAATCCTCAAGCATTGTTGTCATATAGTGTTTGCCACTAACTGTGACCACCGCCTCATTGTTTCTTAGGACAACCACACATATAGTTTTCAGTTAATCTCTTCCAAGATAGGTGCTTTATATAGATATGGGAACTCAAAAGACATGTGTGTATACTCACAAACAAACTATAACATATATGGTGTATGTTGATAGTTCATACACTTCTCATTGTTTTCATATTTTGATGTTGAATATGTGTCAATACACCTAATATATCAACTATATTTGTATTATTTTTGAATGTTGGGTGGTGTGGTTACATGAGATAGCATGGGCTCTGAGTGCCTCCCTGGTATATTATCAAAATATGCACAGATCTTAAGAACTCCCAAGGATAGGCTTTTCGAAATAATTTTTTTTTCAAAGTTAGCAGTTAAATGACTTTCATGATATAGTTAAATTAATTTTTTTTTCGGTTTTATCTCTGTCGAAATTTAACTTTACATAACAACGCCCACTTTTGATCTTTGAAACCACATCTAAAAGGCCATTCTGGGTCAACAAGTCATGTTCATCCATAGTCACTTGCCATATAGCTGCATGCAAAGCACTCCTCAAGCGCAGTTTGGAGGTGAGCCTTCCTTCCCTTTTAGGAGAATGATTGATGCACCAATCAATAGATCATGATCGAAATGACATTCTTCTAAAACGAGCTAAAGGTGGATTGGTTACAAAAATTGTTTTTGAAATTCATAACTTTGTATTATATTCTTTTTCTCCAAATCTAGATAAGAGTTTGAAGTGGATCTGGTGGTCCACTTCATTAGAACATCATGAATACATAACATATTTCCATATTTCCATAGTAAATAATATTTTATTTACTATCCATTTTACATATTTTCTTGACATCATATGAAATACAATACCTGTATATAAATACATGTGGGGAATGATAAGTCATGTCCTTGGCAAAGGTAATGAATTATCATAGACCAAAGGTCGTGACTTATGATGGACTTATTATTTACATTATAATTCCTATTTACATAATAAAAAACCTATCATGTATTATTACATGATAAGAAATGTAATAAACTTTAGGTATATTGCAAGTATTCCCCCCTTAAAAATGATTTGTCCTCAAAGCATAGGGAATGAAAAAATCTTCTAGTATAATGACATTCTTTTATAACTGCTATCGATTAGTTAAAGTTGAATACATGAGGTGATACGACAATGGAAGTCTCGAACAATATTGACGCATCGAAAAAGAATCAATCCACCCAAGTTAGATTTTTTCTTGAACTCTATGATGATAAGATTATGGATATGTTCTTCTTTGTTGACTTCAAGGCACAAATATCTTTGGATGCCTAGGAATTTTATCCTTCTTAATGTCTAGTTTAGTCTTGTCATGATTTACTTGAGTCATCATGATGATATCTGATTTTTTTTGTATTTATCAGTATGACAACATCCTTCGACTGACCTATGACTTTATTACTGACGATTAATGGTATGTCAACTTCAAATAAATATGTGGATGTTGCTTTGCCATATAATCGTTTGTTGAGATTGAATTCTGGAAACACTCCCACTGATACAACTTCATTGTTAATAACATTAGTTTTTTCCACGTCAATCAAGTTAGTGCTAGTGCCTTTATCCATGGTTTGGGTTTCTTGATGTGCCTTCCTCTTATTCTTCAATTTCTTCATATCTAGAAGTAGACTTTTATTATGATTTCTCAACTGCGAAATTTCTTCATCTTTGGACAATAGTTCTTTATTGATATTTTCAGACTCTTTTTTATGAGTGATTTTTATATTACTAATTTGTTGTTGTGACTTTTTAATTTATTGTTGCAATTTATGAATTTTTGTATCTCGCTTCTCCGATTCTATTCAATTTTGCATAATTTCTTCCTCTTTTCTAATAATATTTTTATTCATTTTTTAAAACTTTTCCATTAATTCTGTGTGATTTTATTGTCATTCTGATTTGAATTCAATGATAGAGCAAGGAGCTTTGAGTTAATGTCTCACAACATTATCTTATTGGTAAGGTGCTCGAATTCTATGTACTTTTTATCAACATTCATGGTAAAAGTACCAATAGATTTGAACCAAGGGTTCCCTAGGACTACATCAACTTCCTTGATTTGTAACACAAAAAAATTTCATTTTGGGGAGTACTCATCGATGTTTAATTCTAAATTATTCATCTCATCATCATATTCTTGTGTAAGATATATTTTAACTTCCTCTTCTGCAAGTTGTAATTTATTGCCAATTTAATATCAATATAGTTACAACGATTGTCGAGGTCAATGGAAATGCTTACGATCTTGTTCCGGTCCTCCCTAAAATACATATGACAATATTGATTGGTTCCAAAATATACCTAGAAGTGAATTGAACCTTATCTTCCATTTCACTCCTTATGAAATACTTATGTTAATACTTTAATATAAAGTAATTGAATATTAATTCCCAATTTTCAAACTATTCCTCATGAAATACTTCAACTTCTATATCACTTGCTATTAAGAATATTAATATAAAAAACCTCATTCCTTTTTTTGTTTTAATTTTTTTCTTTTTTTTCCTTATAGTATTTTCCCAATACCATGGGCACGCCAATGGTTTACCAAAACCACGGGCATGTAAATCACCAACGGTAAAATAATTTTTTTACCCTTCTTTCTTCTTCCTTTTTATTTATTTATTTATTCTTTTTTTGCCCCCTTGAAAATGGTAAAATCAAAATTCCTTTTTTTCTTCTTATTTATTTTTTCTTCTCCCCCTTTTTTTTCCCACCAAACAAATTTAACTTGATCATAAATAAGGGAAACAACTCAAAAGTTGTCCACGACTCTCATACCAAATAAAGTGGATCCGATGGTCCACTTCATGAGAACATCATGAATACATAACATGATTCCATATTTTTATAATAATTAATATTTTATTTACTATCCATTTTACATATTTTCTTGACATCATATGAAATACAATACTTGTATATAAATACATGTGGGGAATGATAAGTCGTGTCCTTGGAAAAGGTCATGAATTATCATAGAACAAAGGTCATGAGTTATGATAGACTTATCATTTACATTATAATGCCTATTTACATAATAACAAACCTATAACATATGATTACATGATACAAAATGTAATATACTTCAAGTATATTACAGAGCCCTAAAATAAAATGACCAATTCCAATCACTAAACCATATAGAAAGAGATATAAAATAAAATGACTAATAATGAACTATGAACTAGTATTTATAACAACATAAAATCACAATAAAAGCATATTATACCTTATAGATAATTGGAAATACACATTAACTATTTACATCTACAATATATATATATATATATATATATATATATATATATATATTAAATTGTTTTTAATTTTAACTACTTTGCAACTTATTATTTTTTTTCAGTATGACCTTTTACGAAATTAATTCTATAAACTATTAAGGAAAGCTTGTATTTAAATCCATAAACTTAATTTTAGCCATTCATTATTGAAAAAATGGTTCCACATAATCTAATTCTTCAAACAAAACAAAACAAATATGTTGGAACACCATGAGTGGGAGCAATAACAAATGCTAGAATTTAGCTTCTAAGAAAAACCTCCCTTCAAAGTACTCGTCTGACTTCCATATCCCTATTCAAAATGGTGAGAGAATCTTTCCATTAATTCTTGTTGTGCCAAGCATCAACACCTTCCCTTTTTTCTTGGATCCTTGCTTGGAAAGCCATTTCTTTTCCATGAAAATGGGACCCCTCCTTTTCTCTATGAGAACTTCTTGACTTGAAGAGTCACCTCAACTTTTGGTCTTTGATTCCTTTGAATCCTCTCATCAGGTTTCTTAATGTTTCAATCTCGATTTGGTTCAATTCTTTGTTTTTACACTTAGACAAATATTTGAGAATTATTTTATGGGTTATCGAATAAGTTCCTTTTAACTCCTCCAATACACACCGAAAGAGTTCTATTAAAACCCTTCGATACACCGAAGAGCATTCTCTAATTCTTCCTATACCCTCATTTTATAAACCGACAGAGTTAATACTAACTCCTCTGATTCACCCAGAGGAGTTATTACAAACTCCATTGGTCAAACCGAGGGAGTTTCCCAAAACTACTCTGATGCATTGAGTTTTTATCGGTGCACTTTGTTTAAATTCCTTCCAAAATAGAGTTAAGAAAACCAGCATACTTCCCGCTATGTGCTTTGGTGCATATTAGAGGCCTTCCCAACAACCTCTCCGATGCACTTGTTCACTTATTGGTCAAGTTAACATTAACACCTCTGGTACATACAGGAGGACTTTCCACGAATGTCTCTGGTATGATCAGAGCACTTCTCAATTCCACCTTCGGTAAAGCATAATTTTAACACCAGCAAGGTTTTGTCCAACCCCTATGATGACTTCGAATTGCGTGCCCGAAGTTATAAATGGGTGCTTCCCCATCCACCATTTTACCATTATTCGTTCTATCTATGAGAAGGGAAATGAGCATCGAGTAATTAATTCGACAATACAACATACTTCTGAGAGGATTCATTATCCATTTCACTCGGATATCCACTTGTTGCTTTCACTAGGTAATCCTTAGCTCACACACTCTTCATGCTTTTATATTCTGCAAATATTAGGGTTAGGGTTTGTATCGAGGGGTAAATGTTGTTATGGATTTATCTATCGGCCATTCAAACCTCGCCCCCCGACTAGCTATACTCTGACTTTATTCTTTGGTGTCACCATATTTTCAAACCTCAGTATTGTAGGAACCCTAACCACTACCAGAATTATCTTGTTCTTTGCCCTTAGTTTCTTTGACCAAAATTCAAAATTTTTGCAGTCAACAAGGTTTCTATCATATGCTATGGTACTTACCCAACAAAGTTAATATGATCATCTCTAGTAGTACACTAGAATACTTAACACAAAATTTTCTGGTATAACCGACAACCTTGCCATAAACTCTCTTGGTGTATGCCGACCAGGTTTACACGAGCTCCTCTGGCCTTAGCGACAAGTTGCCATATTTTTTCCGTGCCATTCCAGAGTAGTTTACATTAAATTCTTCAATATGAATCCTCACTCGTGGACACATTTAATGACATCTCCTCCGGTGGTGTACCAAAATACTTGACAAGAACTATTTTGACATAACTGAAGGACTTGTTATGAACTCCTCCAAAATTATCAGTGGAGTTCCTACAAATTTCTCTAGTACAGACCGATATGAAGTTTTACACATCGACAACCTTTATAAGAGCTTCTTCGATATTAACCGATGAAGTTACCATCAACCCATCCTATTCACCCAATTTCTCACCAAAACAAGGCCAACCTCCCTCAAACCTTCATAATGTCTCCAATCATCCTATCATCCTCAGATGATGATATCCCTCCTAGCATTAACATAAGTGATTCTTTAGGTATGTGGCACAAGTTCACAAGGAAAAATTCATCTTTATTGTTCATTCAAATGCCCATTTATTATATGCTTATGGAAATTGATGTTCCAAGTTTTTCTCCATCCTTGCTACTAATTTTATTCACTAATTATGGTTGTATGTTTAAGATTAAGAAATGTCTCCGCGAGGAAGATAACAAGAAATGAACTTGCCAAAAATGCTTATGGAAGCAGAAGCATGCAGGAAGAAGAGCATGATTCCCCACGAGCAATGTATGATGACACACCAGGATTCATAGAGAAAGGAGGATACTCACTTAAGTGGGGTGAAGTCTTTCATATGTTCTCAGTTGAAGATGACGACCAAGATGAACTCCAAATATTCAATAATATTTGAAGATTAGGGATACATAGGGTGGCAACTTGTGTTGTAGTGCTCACTTGCACAGATGAAATTGAGTGGATTCTCAAGCATGTGAAATTGGAAAATAGATACATACTCAATGCTAGGGGGAACCCATAACATCATTTTAGGTGGTTGATCTAGAAAAATACTATCACTTAGAAAAGGGAACCCAAAATTTGGATGAGGAACTCCTTAGAGGTTTCAAGCTCAAAGGGAAAGTCTTGTTCAAGGTCTTGTATAAGCGGGACAAATATTTCAAGCGCATGTCGTCTGGTGAGTATCCAACCATCATGCTAAGAAGGCTCTATCAATATATGGTGGAAATGCTATGAAGACTATACGGGGAGTGAGATGCTTATACATTTACTTTTTCCTTAATTCCCTTGATCCACTACTGCACAGATGAAGGGTCAAAATTCAACTGGGCTAAAATCCTATTGACCAATTTGGCAGAATCTATCACAACTGTTAAGGAGACTGAACCTAGGAAATTTATGAATTTTTACATGTCGTCATATCTATCATATATCATGTGTGTGGCACATCAATATCATAAGATGGTTTGGGCATGGAAACCTACATACCCTTCCATATACATTTACTACAAGGTGCTCCGGGAGAACAAGTACAAGACATAATACCACAAGATATGTGACCACTTTCTAGTGCCTTTGTATGAATTCATTTTATGTGCGCTAAACCTGTGCATGACAGATAAAGTGTTAAAATAATAAAAAATATTGGTGAATGGTATCTAATGGAACATGGACTTATATCAGGATAAACATAGCTACAAAATATCCCTATCTTCTCCCATGTTTCATCCCCAACAAATTGGTACTTCAATAGGTCACATATCAGACGATAATTCATGGAGTTGAGGCAACACTATACCGAGATAATAAAGCTATCTGCCCCCCATTCTCACTTTGGATCGGGTCATACTCATTTGCAAACACCAAGAAATCCCATGATGAAGTGGATATGTTACTTTCTCACTTTAGAGAAGAAATGTTCAAAAGGAATGATCCCAAGAAGGTTGTAAAATATTATTCTAGCCAACTCAAATTCCCATGAGAATACACGTCACCCATTTGGGAGGAAGAAAAAGTACACGGTGGGGCATATACTTATGATGAAGTAATTACTAGGTGACAAGGCAGGCCCATAGGGAGGAGTTTCGATGAGGAGAAGGCTTGTGAAGAGGCAAGGAATAAAGAAAAAGAACCACTAACATCAAAAGTATTTGGTGCCACTATGTCCACACATTCTAGATTAATAGAAGATGAAGAAGAAAGAGGATGTTGTCGACAAGAAGAGGAAGATTGAGGAGGCCAAGGAAAAGGAAGAAGATAAAGCAACAACAACAACGACATAAGTAGAAGATTGAGGAGGCCAAGGAAAAGGAAGAAGATAAAGCAACAACAACAACGACAGTGAAATCCATTACCGATAAGGAAACTGTAGAGGTGGAAGTAGCAGAACAAAGAGAAACGAATGAAGCTGCAATCAAGGAAGTCGAGGAGGAGTAGAAAAAATAGATGAAGAGTCTTTGAACAATGATGCCTCACCAATGGAAATCGAAATTCTAGAGTCATCAACATAAGTCCCTAGTAGCCAATCCCAGTTCAGTGTGATGGAATTGGGACTTCGCACCCCATATAGACCGAGCAAAGTGTCGAACTTGAAAAAGTTCAGGTATGACAAAACCACTAGCCACATCATGCAACAACAAGTCATAAAGGTCCCTATCATAGGAAAGAACCCATTATTCATCATTATAGAAACTCAAGTAATGAAAAATGTCAACGATGATCCACTTTATATAGCCTCTGCTGACACTAACTTCACCACAACGTCATAACATAACCTTAAGAACTTGTACCTCTAGAATCAAGAGAAGGATGCTAGAATCAATGAGTAGAGGACAAAATTTGGTAGATGAAGATAGATGAGGGAAACCTAAAAAAGTTCAATGCATGCATAGAAAAATTCAGAATAGAGCTAGAAGAAGCCATTACAGATATGTACTCCCACCTACATATCTTCCAGTAGTTGGCGTCTAGCATAACGGAACAACACAATCGTGTACAAGCCAATAAGACCCAATTGGTTACCATCTGAGAGAGATTACATAACATGGATATGTGGATCATCGATAATCCCAACACTCTATCCGATCTTCCTCACCCCTCAGAGATAGAAATAAATATAGATTATGCATTGCTTGATAGATGTCAACTTGATGGAAAAAAGAGAAGAAAATGAAACAATTGACTTTCTCGCTATTTGTACGTAGCTTCATAGAGCTACGTAAGCTTTGAAACAAAAATGTATCCTTCCTCCTATCGAAGAGCTTGGAAAAATTGACACTATGGAACAACTCCTCAAGAAGATCCAACAAAGCACAAATCATAGATGAGAGGTAATTGAGGGAGCCACATAGGAGACAATTGAGATAATGGACCAAAACCTTGTTCAACCCGCCAAGGTCCACACTATGATCCAAACATTCATGGCCACCTTGATGAAGGACACAAATATTCTCAATGAAAACACAACGATACAAGAAGTTTATCTCAAGGAACTTTCATACCATAGGGTCATATCTCTCTACGACCAATGCGATATTTGGACAACCTAGAACTGGGACAAGTGTACATAAATGGGACAAAATAACAAATTCAGATTTTTTGTTAGATATATTCTCTTTTTTCTTTTTCCAACTACCTTCAGTTTCATCCTCATTCTAAACAAATGTCAATAGCCATTGAGAGGGAAATTGAAAGTTTTTTTGTAATTTCTTCTTGGGAAGTCAATAAGACATCTTAGTAGTTACTAGAATTTATATAAAAAAGGAAGAAACCCATTTGGACAAGGATCTTCAAGGATTTTATACACTCACATAACTATTTTTGGAGGAAATACCATGTTAATTAATATTAAGAATCCCACAGGGCCAGTTTTGGTAGAGAGAAGAACTTGTGTAAATTGTTGCTTTTTGTAAACTATTTTCGGTAGATTGTCTACTATTTACATGGGCTGCAAGAATATATTTTTCCTATAAAATTTTCTTACGCAGTTGATATCATTCTTGTAGCTTTGTTATTATTTCTTTTGTTTATGTCATGAGCATACACGTTGTTAATGTATGTGATAATATGATATAGACTATTCTGGTTATAGATTCATATGCATGTGTTGCCCAACTTTTCTTCTTCATAAGAGCTATCTGAGTGACGTTGTTTGTAGAGTTATTTTCATTTCAGTTACTCATTTGGTTACGATAGTTGGCTCCTAACTAGGATATGATAGAATAGATTTTATTGTTGCAACTAGATAGTCTTCCTCTACATCTACATTCACATCTGCATTCACAAACCACCAAACCTTTCCCCTCATAACCAACAATGGAAGCCAGGCTACAATCCATATGGGTCTCCTAAACCAAATAGTGCATAGTTTGATTGGGAGCGTGTACATGGGAGTACCCCTTGTTGTTGAAGGACATTTATTCCCCATCAATAGAATTGGAACTATAAGGAGGGCCTGATTTTGTATGGCTCACTTAAACTCATGACAAACAATTGGCCAGTCCTCTAAAAATATTCCAGTTCAACAATGTTTTCCTCATATCCCTTCTGAATGGGACATCACCTTTGAATATTAAAATCCCGCCTTTGAAAGTGTTACTAGAAGCCATGGAAATCAACCAGTATCTTGGTATCTTGTACCTAACGAAGAGTTTGTTGAAACTCGTTGTATTACCCATGCATACATAAAATTATTTGTTCAATTACCAACAACTTAAGAAATCCCCAGGAGGAGAGCTACCTGCATAAGATGACCTGAGAATAGAGCCATTTTCCCTTGGCTAGGTGAATCATCTCTTAGCTAGGCCGATTTCTGATTGTTGTATATTGAGTCTTAGCTGTTAGGGACATATTTATCTTTGTTGGGTCATGTTCTCATTGTTGGGGGTCAAGTTCTGTGAGTAAGGAGTGACCTATACATTGTATGAGCTACATATATAGAGGAGAATGGAACTAAACCTTATTGATTGTCCACCTCATGTAATAGGTCAACACATGTAATAGCAAACAAACTTGGTTTTGGGTGATATTCTTGTTATTGGGTCAAGTTGTTTCCTTAGTATTATTGTTGTATGATTTATTTTCATTTTCACCTCCACTTGGCATCACATACATGCTTATATATATTGACAATCACACCAAGTAAAACCAAATAGAAAACTATAACTTAATAGCAGTAATCATAAATAAGTTATAGCCAACAATAAGAGGATTATACAATGGAAAAATTAAAACTGTTTGACAATATTCCTGACCCAAAATATCCATTAAACACATTAGTAACTAGAATAAAATTATAACAACAGTTGGATGGGTCAATTTCAAAGTTCTTGGAATCGCTTCAAATCGGACGAGAGCATAGGTCTCGTCGTTGCAAACCCAACACAACTCGTTTCGTCTCAAACGGACGTCGGGAGAGAAAGATATTGCAATATGTTCATAAAGTCAAACAGGCAAAAAAAAAATGATGCTGACTGTACAGTCCATACAGTCCGTACAGGTTGACGTGGCAGAGTCGTACGATCGTACATATGGTGACATGGCAGATTCTGGTTGGCAGACGTTGGATGAATCCTATGTCGACACGTGGCAGTTTTCTGGTCAATGATTGGGTGCCACATGGCCCAGTCATGGGCTGCCACGTGGCACCCCGGTATTGGCATTTGTTTTGTTTGTTTGGCAGACGTTGGATGAATCCTGTGTTGACACGTGGTAGTTTTTTGGTCAATGATTGGGTGCCATGTGGCCCAGTCATGGGCTGCCACGTGGCACCCTGGTATTGGCATTTGTTTTGTTTGTTAAAACATATTGGAGTCCATGGGGTTCAACCCCCGGACCTCCCCATTGCATAACACTTCCACAAACTCCGACCAACCATTGGGCTATCACTTATGCCTTGATATGTATGCGCTCCGGATTATATTTAAAGTCACATGTTTGTGTGGTTTTAGGCCACAACCGGGCCGGGGCTTAGCCCCAGACCTTGGTCGCGCGCTTTCACATATGTGACCACGGTTATATATATTATGGTATGACGTGTTTCAAATATAGTTCAAACGGTTGTGTAACCAAATAAATCCCTCCAAATGTCACTTTATTATTTGATATGGGACGGAGCCCCATTTTTAAAGCGCGTGGTCCTATGGACTCATATGCCCCACGGCTTGACGATTGGGGGTATTAGTTCCGTTAATGGTTCGACGATTTGCACTGTTTTACGGTTGTGCGCGGGTGCTGGGTTTTTACGCTTATTGCGTGTGTGCCAGGTTCATTTGACAAGGGTGCGTTTTGTAGATGCAGAGACAACAAGCTTGAAGGGGGGACTTCCAGGAGGCCTAACTTCTTCGTTTTTCGACCGATTGAGGTGCCAAAAGAGCCCAGCTAGGGGTTTTTGGATGCTCTAAAGCCATTGGAGCAGTCGGCTGGTCAGTTTGAGCATTGTAAGGCATGTTTTTGAGCACTTTGAGAAATTAATAATAATGATCCATTGGAAGCTGGACCAGGAGATGTAGCCCAAGAGAGGGGTGAACTCCTTTATCAATTGTTGTGTTTATGTGCTTATGTTCATTGATTATGCTGCTGTCTATGTGTATTTTGCATGAGTAATCCCTTAATTTATGTGTTGCAAAATTAATCCATTTTCTTTAAACACATAACATTTACATTGCAATAATTTCAAGATTTTCAAGTCT